>JABBWJ010000120.1:0-126497 GCA_016647685.1 Suillus tomentosus
TTCGAAGCAGACTGTTGAGTCTTCCAGATGGATCGTTCGGCCTCTGAGACAGGCCGTTCAACCTTCGAAGCCGACTGTTGAGTCTTTGAAGCGGAGTGTTCAAGAACGAAAACATGCCTTTGAATCAGAATATCCGAAAGCAGACTGTTGAGCCATGGAGTTGGATACGTGAGTGCTGTGCACACATACCAAGAACATTTTCCATCAACAATGTCCGTGCCAATTTTGCCGATTTCTGCCTCGGTGCCGTGGTAGTCTAGGTAGTCGTCTTGCACTTGGAAAAACTCGCCCATAGGAATGAGGATCCGGTCTGCTTCTTTATACGCCTCGATGGTCTTTCCGTTGATCTTGTATACATCTGGGACACCACACATGCGCATGGCGAGCGCGACACTGAGGTAGAAAGAGTAGAATGCGGTCTTATACCATACAATGAAAGTATGTTTGTCGAGGTTGTATTTGCGAATGTCGATGTTAATAACTCAGAGCGATGGAGTCGTAGCTTTGGTATTTGGAGTCATAGCGTTCGACAGAGAGTCTTATTTACATGTGTTTATGTACTTAACATTGTATTGACGAAGCGCGCGACAAACAAGTGCGATAAGTTCACAACATATTTCAATCGAAATCGAAAAAAATATCGTAAGTGCTAGTATTCATTGCGTCTATAGTAATGACTAACGAGACGGCGTTAGTACAATCCATGGCTTCAAAAACGATGAATTGCAGGCGAGGGAGGAAGCACTGGGCAGATGTAGTGATTAGGGCAGATGAGGCGATTCGAGCTGAGGTAGATGCAGAGGAGGCGGAGGCAAATGTGAAAAGGACCCCCGGGTTCTGGAAAAGGGCGAAAAAAAGGTGAATCATATTGTCCTTGTTCATCTGCCAGTAGAGCTGACTGTGCATGTGGACTTTGATCACCTTCTCCACCATATGCAACCGCCGGGTGATGAGCAGAGCTGCTTCTTGGTTCAACTCAATCTTCTCCCCTACATCCGAGTTTGCGAATGGCGTGTCGAAAAACTCGTCGAATGACTTGACTGAGTTGAAGATGTTGGGCAGGACGAAGTTGAGGAGGGCCGAACGTTCGGCGAGGTTGTTCTGAAGGGGGGCATGGTGAGGATGAGCCGGTGCCAGGAGTGATGGTATTGTTTGAGCATCTGCGAAAATTTGTAACATGAATTGTCGTAATGGAAGATTTGCGGCACGACCTCATTTGCACCTAAAGAACGAAAGGTTGAGGTTAAATTAATGTAGCGCGGTCTCCGGCTACATACTTGTAGGCTATCGCCAGATTCCAAAAGCAAAACAAAGTAGGTGACCCCCTCCTGGATCCCGCCCTGGGCGCAAAAGTTGGTGAGCGGCGACATCGCACCTCTGGCCACCTTCTTCAGGTCCAACTTTGCATTGTCAAGGGACTTGGACAACTGCTCTCATTAGTTAGGAGGGAGCGAAGGGAAGAGAAGGCGTACATTCACGCGGAATATCGGCCATCCGGCATCGATGGATTGTCCGGTAGCGAATGTAACGTGCACTGATCAAAATGTAAGATGATGACTCGCAGCACATAACACGCAAGTTGCCCACCTGGCTGTTCAAGCATTTGCTGGTAAGTCTTATTGACCATATCAAGCGCGGTGAGGAAGCAGTTAGTGAGCGAACGCCTCATGTCCATAGCAGTAGTGCTAAATGGGTGTAGATCCTCCCCTACCCACAGCCAAATGGAAACGGTGCGGGATGGAATTGGATTCATTTTTCGTTTAGTAAATCTCGCAGCTATTGATGCGTCTAATGCATCAATGAGCGACTCCGCGCTTGCATTCCTCCCCAGCTCAAAGAGATCAAGCTCCTCAACGCCAAGGTAATTGCCTTCCTCATTCAGCTCACCATGCTCGTCGTCACCTGGATGGTGCGTACTGACTTCCAGGAGGCTTTTCTCATGTTCCAAACACCCATCTTCCATCTGGGCAGCCATTTGAGTGAAACTGGGCTGTGGAACCAAGCTGTGACCTTCATGTAAGGCTGCCTGATGGGAGTAAACATGCCCCACACCAAGGCCATGGTGAAATCGCATGAGCGTATCTCGATCAACGAAGCTAATACAACTGTGAGATTGGTAAAAAAAACTCCAAAATAGATAGAATCGCTGACCTATTGACGTAGTATTCCTGCCAATCGTGGATATCTCCTGCGAGAGGGGAAATATTGTTATTCGGATTGCGCCGACCTCGAGAAAAAGCAGGAATGATATGGCATGCTCTTAGAACATCCCCTGGGTCAAGAGACCCAAATGCGTTAGGATCGGTCAGGATGGAGGGGCATCTCCACGAAAGATGCAGGGGTCCCAACGCGATCGAGAATGTGGTCTCTCAGCCGTGGCAGAAAGTCCTAAGTCGTACATCAGAACGATGGTGGACAAGTTCAAATAAATATAAATACCTTTATGGCAGGATCTCCTGCATGGCTGCGAAGGTAGTGTCCAAACTTGTCATAAAACTTCTTGGTTTGCCCAATGTGATGATGCATTGGACCGCGCTAGCGTTGAACGTTGCTGCCGATCGTGACTCAACCCTAGATTTTGAAGCCGTGGGGTGGGTATCAGACATCGAGGGTAAGGACATTCTCCCATCTGCCGAATTGTCGCAACAAGAACCCTGGATGTAGTGAGCTTAGATATCTTATGGATGACGTTCAGCACTCACTTCTCAGGATAGTCTGCAGAGTAGGTAAATACCCGCGAGTAAAACCTGTGTTTTACCCCATCACAGTGCATGATCAGTGGGGAGGTTTTCATCGTAGTTTGTAAGGCTCGTAGTGAAATTGCTCATTGTCCTTAGCATTTGAAAGCTTCTCCTGGACGACAGAGGTGAGAGACCGATGACGAAGGTCTGCAGCGACGTATGATCGAGCACCTGGCTGGCTGTGGTCCAAGAGAAGAGCACTTCAAAAACTTGCTATACTGTGAGCTCTTGAATGGCCCGTTGCACCTGAAGAACGAAAGGTTGAGGTTAAATTAATGTAGCGCGGTTTCCAGCTACATACTTGATAGCTATCGTCAGATTCCAAAAGCAAAACGAAGTAGGTAACCCTCTCCTGGATCTCGCCCTGGACGCAAAAGTTGGTGAGTGGGGACATCACAGCTCTGACCACCTTCTTCAGGTTCTTGCCAATGGTAGAGAGGCAAGTAGAATCGACCTGTCAGACAAAGAGGAAGTCATCATATGCACTGTAATCTGTCGCATGTGGTACAAACAAGTTACAACACGAAAAATTTCTGTTGAAACGAAAATGGCCTAGCCAATGCGTGTATGTCGATCTGTGCCAACATTGGACAACCTAGTATTGTACGGGATGTTCGGATGGATAAAACAAGGGTCTGTGCTACGTCGATAAGGGATGTGGGTATTGTAGTCGTAGTAGGACCAGTCCCATGCACTCGACTCGGAGAAGAATGGAAAGGACTATAACAAATGTATTTCGAACAAGTAGTCACCAAGCGTCTACAAAGTCAAGAGAAAGAAAGCACTGCTCCAAGCTTACGTTACTGTTGTACACAATCGATAGCTAACAACATACAAGACAAAGGCGGAAATAATTCAGGAGGGCTAGGGGAGGGCCAAAAGAATATAAAAACATGGTGATCCCGGTCCAGACCGGAATGAGATTCAGAAAAAGTCCATGGCATCAGCGAACAACGAGCTCCATACAATCTTCGTATCCCTCCCCGGTGCTGTCGTCAACGTCCTCATCGTAGAGGGGCGCTGCCTCACATAGACATCTTGAACCAGTTGAGTGGAAGGATGTTGTTGAGCCTGCGATGGAATCAGCAATTGATGGAGAGGGATATGATCAACTTGTGCCCACTGCTGCCAGAGAGATCAAACCTGTGGATGTTTTCAATGGCCAGGCTATAGAGCTCTATCTCAGCTTGGGCGCGGCGCATTTTGGCCTGCAGGATTAGCAAATCCAGCCCAAGGTTGCGCAGATAGGCATTGTTACGCCTGGTAGCAAGGGACGCAACCATCAGCTCTGCCTGCAAGGTCAGCTCTTCTTGAAATGCGCGGTGGAAGGCCTCTCGGACGTCGGTGGTGATCCACGTACTCGACAGGGGCAATGAGGGGCTAACGCACTGCAGAGAGGCGGTGAGACCAGGCAACCAGACTGTCACATCACTGACATTCGAACTGATGGAATTCCACCTTTCCTCCTGCAAGACGGATCGAATCGCAGCATCTGTAGCTGGGATGAGATAGGTAGTGTTCATCGTTAACCAAGCCCTGCACTTCTCTCGCGTTGCTATCGAGCAGGCCAAAGGCGCACAGGGTAAAGGTGCATAGTCTGTTGGTACCATTTGCCTCGAGCTTGCTGAAGGAGGCCTGATGATATGCTTGGTTCGAAATCCCACACGCGCTACATAATAGCAGGAGAGTTCAGATCGCACGTCCGCATATGATTTGGAAGAAGCTCACACATCCAATGTTGTTCCAATAGTTCAATAGCTTGGCTGTACAAAGAAACTTCCATCTGACACCGTTTCTTCCTCTCTTCCATGAGGAATCGCTCTACAGTCGCATGTCGCCCACTATCCCCACTGGTACAGAGGGATTGATGCCTTCGCAGCCTTTCCTCCTGCTTCGCCTCTACACTGCGCTCCCCAATTAAATCCCAAAGGTCGCCAGGATATACCCGATCTTTGAGTAAGAATGACAGAACGTGTAGTTCAGTGTGAAGCTGTATGAAGAAGAAAAAGTTAGGACATACAGAGACACAGAATTACCAACCGACCTTCTGACTTGCTATGAGTCCTATATAGGTATCTAGGAATTCAGTGCCTAGTAAGTTCAATAGTTGAAAAATACTGGCACAGGCACTTGAGTAATCAAATAACTCCAGTGAAAGGCAGGTTGCCATGATGTGATTTGAACATCGCGTAGGTGCGGTAGACACTAATAACTATTTATACGTAAGCGGTGGTTGAACGTGTTGAACGTTGAACGGCCAAGCTTCGCAGAGATTTTAAAGATACCTTCAATGACCACCAAAAAGATGTGGCTGTTCAGAAAGAAGCCCATATATTGGTGGCCATCAAAAAAAGCCCTGGCCACGTCAACAAAAGCTCTTAGAAGCCTTGTCTGGCCGCCGACCAAAAAAAGCTCTAGCTATCAAATGTCATTCGCTAACCCGATTTGTGCCTCGGCATCAGGGTGGGCATCATGGGTGGTTTATCATGATGTGGCATTGATGCAGCACTCCCTGCGCCTGCATCGACATGATATCAGGAATCACATAGAATGTGAAAGTGTTCATGTTCTATGTGTGTCCTGATCTCGAGACTGATCGCTACCTCTGATGTGCAATACTATTGCAATGCACAAGCTAGTTGTCTCACATATGCAGGTCTGACTGGCTTGCTTTCATACATGATGTACCCTAGAATTTTACTGGAATACCACAACTTGAAGGAACTGAATAATTTCATTTGGAGTGAGGAACAAACTACTCGTTCAATAACGATGTGCGGGTAATACTACAACAGGATACAGTGGTAATAACGGGCAAATGATAAGTATGTGAAAACGACGCTCAGCACTAAAGACCACCACGAAGACAGAGTACGAGGTGAAGGGTGCTCTCCTTCTGGATGTTGTAATGCGGCAACGTGCGGAGCCCCTTCAGTGACCTAACCCTATAAACATGGTTAGCCCACCTTGACATTTCTTCCATGACACCAGGGCCAACCCACCATGGGCCCAGCATATGTTGTAGGTGTATGTCTCTGAGTGGGCTCCTTGCATGCTGTGTGCCCAGTGGATAGCTGTGGGCTCCCTACCTATGTGATATGTAACTCTAGAGTGGGCCCTTGGGTGTCTGTATGGAGGAGAATTTTATGTAAGGATGGGCCTATAGTACAGCAGAATTGCCATCTGTCGAGACTGTGGGGTGGGCCCGTGGAATTCAGATGTAGCTAAATTACATTCACCGATGGCATCAAGGACGGCGCAAAAATTAGAGATACCGGCGGATGCAAATTGCAAACCTGGCGGGCCGAGTGATCAGCATTGTTGCTGACGGCGTGTGCACTCCAAACTCATTGGCAAGTGTCCGCCGGTATAGCAGACGGTACGTCCGACGTCCAGCGCGTGCAACTCGCAACCACCGCCGGCTGAATTATTTCAACTAAGAGCGAGGAACGAATTGCCAGAACTTCGGCAAGTGTTCGTCGAAAAGTGGAAATGGCGAGCAAATCCGGCGCGATGATCATAAAAATGCGCTTCATCGGCGGCATTGCCCGGCGAATGTACATTACCCACCAGGTCAATCCAATTTCTGGCACACCGGGCGGTACCTCGATGGTGTGTCAGGCCCACAACATTCCAGCACGGGAGCAGGCCCGCTATCGGTGGGCGCCCTAGTACGGTGGGCCCAGATCAGGCTCTGGGCTTCGAATGGGCCCAATGGTAACATGAAAGCAGCAGTAGTGGGCCCACATAAAGGTGTGAACTACGATATCCGGGCCCACCCCAGAAATACAGAATAGCGGAGGGAGCCCGCTGAATCTGCCGGAGGCGCATATGGGCCCGAGTACATGAGTGCCTGTGTTCAGCGGGGCTCACGCCATGTATGACGATGTGAGTGGGCCTGCCAGTGGTATGTGAACAATGGCGGTGGGCCCACATGAAGGTTTGACCTTAGGGACACAGGCCCACCCTAGAAATACAACATGCTACAGTGGGCCCGCCATAGCGTCGGATGGCGGATATGGGCTCGGCTAGATGGGGCGCTGTCTACAGCAAGGCTCACACCATGTATGACACTGAACGCACCGGCCCATATATGCTCCGACATTGGTCATGGGCCGAATGCATGCAGTCAGCGAAGCGGTGGGCCCAGACCAGGACCATGTTATATATGGACGAGCTCTCATCGTGTAACACTACAAATCTGAATAGGCTCATGTAACATCTCACAAATATAGTGGGCTGCTTTCTGGTAAACTGTATATAAGGATGGGCCCCGGCGCCGAAATACAATGAGACATTGGCCGGGCGCCGGGTACACGGTAGGTCCAGAGATAGTGCTGCCACGCGTGGCGTGAGTACAAAGCACATCGGTGGAATAACCGTTCCTGGGAAATGTGTGCATAGCGGCGGAACACCGGCGGGTCATCAACTATTTGAGGATCACACATGTCATGGGGTATACAGGGCAGTACATCATGCCCATTTTCTATTCCATTGCGATCAAACTAAGTAATACATGCGTCTATAGTAACAGGCAATTTGAGTGAAAACAGTGTACATGCAAGTTAGTCCGCATCCTGATCGGGCTTCATCACCACCGGCAAGCAATCAACCTCAGCTTGAGGAGTGGCCGGGAGATTGGGGAGTGGAAGAGGGGCCTCAGTTGAGGTACCCTCAGGTTGCGCAGCCGGCTGGACAGAAGTGTCATCGGATGGCACCGACGAGGGTGCGGCGCTCGGCTGAATCTCCGTGGCAGGAGTCGGCTGTGCGGTGGCCGCCAATGGGGATTGCACACCTGGATGCGCATTGGTGGGAGGGGTCTCGGCGGTTGACTGAGCGGTTACCGAAAGGACGAGTCGGCGAAGACCTTCAAGCTCATCCGCCAGCAGCTTGGCACGTTCGTCTTGTGCTGCCTCTCTCTCCCGAAGTCGCCGGTCACCGTTGAGGCTTTGCAACAGCAAGGCCTCAACGGTCGCCCGAAGGCTGGCAACTTCATCCCGGAGGTCCTGCAACTCCGAATTGGAGGTACTGGCGAGTGCTGGCTCAGCCCGATCCTGGGACTGCGCCATCGGCGGCTGCTCCTCCTCCACTTCACTAACGGCCGGAGCATGCACTGGAGGATCTGTGGGATTTGGTAAGTGGCCAGAGTCAAACGGCCAAGGCTTACCTGCTACCGGCGAGCGACGGCGCCGAGATTGAGAGCGCGCTCGCCGCGCTGTGACCGACTTTTGCTTCATTCTGGGCGCATCGGACCCTTTGCCTCCGCATCTAATCTTCAAGCGGCTGCAAAGGGCGCAGACGCGTAATTTTCCGCCATGGTCCTTGTGGTACCCCTGGCGGCAAATGAGGTCCCGCGCGACGCATTGCCCGCAGCGGGGAGCCCACACTACCGCCATAGGATTGGCGAACTCATCCTCCATTAAATCAGGACCGGAGGTGATCTGGCAGACGTCAATGTCATGTCTGCAATGTGGAACTGAACCAGGACTTACCGGCAAGGCAGCAACGGCGGCGGTGGATGTCCTTGACGGTTCCATAGCATCTTCCTCATCGGCGTCTTCATCCATATCTTCCTCAGTGTCAATTTCGACATATTGTCGGCGCGCTTTGGTGGTGGTCTGGGAATGGCGTTAGCTGTGAGTTGCAAGGATAAGAAATTAACTTACTGGAATGGCTGGTGTAGCCGGTATCTCTTCATCCAGCTCGTCATCGCTGCTGGCAACCGCCCTAGACTTTTGGCGCTGTCGTTTAGACATCGCCGGGCGCTCCGGCTTCTGGTGCTCGGAGCACGGGCGCGTTTCCCACGCTCAGTACCTCGCCCACGTTCTTCGGGCTCCTCCACCACAGGGCGCTTTCTGGGCTTAGAAGGGCCCTGGCTAGGCGGCGAAGGCGGCGGGCTGCGCCGGTAATTTCTGGTGGAGGGGAACAGAGGGTGAGTTTGGATGCGAACATTGTCACCTCGTATATTGGCCCATACGGGCGTGCCAGTAAGACCGGTCCTAGATATGTTCATATGCTGCTGCAGTTCTGCAGCAGCCGACAATATCAGCGGTGAGAGGACGGTTGCACTCCCGCCATGGGACATCATAACCTGGGTCTGCAAAAAATTAGGTCACTCTACAATATGTAACAAGTACTTACCAAAACCTTGCCCATCTCCATGGCTATGGTCAAGTGGTGCGCATCCCGGCATCTAATTGAGAAGCTTGCCCCAGCAGGTGGTCGATCTTGTTGGCAGCGTCGCTGAAGGCCTTGTTAGCGGCGGCGATATTGTTGGCAGAGGACATTTTGGTATGAGTTAAAGATGAGGAATGGCGACAAACTCTAACACTATATATATAACTCCGCTGTGACCACGGTGGCGGTGGATTATGTGTTACTTAATTGTTCCACGCATTTTCCGAACGTGACCACAGCGGACAAGACGCTCCACAATCTACACATTCACAGCTGTGGCCCAACGGCACATATTGTTCTGGCCGACAGATGGGTGTATCCGCCGATACACAGTCAATTATGTGGTCCACCATAGACCAGCTCGCACTTCGGCACGACCCGCCGAATCACAATACAATACAATATTCCCGACCCACATCATTATGTAATTAAAATCCCGATCACCTATATCTATTTAAGGCGCTGGCCATGACGATTTCGTACTACAATTTCATAATGTCCCATCCTTCCATCTCTGCAATGATGTTGGCGGACTCAATATCCGACGAGATGAATTTGGACATGTCCGACATTGCTAGCATTTTTGAATACGCTTCCTCCCGTCTATCGGCTATCCGGACCGAGCTGGAGACTTCACATGTCAGCTTGACGCCAAGAACCCGCCGCATCATCGGCAAATACTTGAACTGGGAAGGAGAGGTAAGTACAACACCGACCGCCAGCCCGCCGAGCTAATGAATAGCGCAGTCCTTTACTCTGCCGTGGATGTCCTTTTGTGCCGGGTTGTCCATCAGCCCACCGCTGTCGAGGAATCTCCGATTCTTCGTCGGCATGCTGTCCATGAAACAGGTCGGACTTATCACCAATTACGAGGAGGTATATGACGCCTTCATGACCTTGCCGGCTGCGCCACCTGGACCGTGGCAGAAAGGTCGACTGGCCCGGACATATTGGACACCATGGTGGATGGAGTTAGCTGACCTGAAGTCCGACCAGGACTTCTTCAACACTTATCCAAATTGTGTTCAGGTTCAGCAAATAATCGGCGAACATTTCAAGCAATTGGTAAAGTCTTCCCCACTTATATTACAACTTGTCACTGACGCCGGCTCTAGCCGGAGGGAAGGATTCTGATCACCCCGGCTACGTTCGCTCACCCGATGTCCACGCCAGTTGCGCAGCAACTGTCAACCATCCACGCCGAGGTGCTGCATGAAGGCCAACTCATTGTCAAGATGCTGGAAGACAAAGTAGTTGAGGCCAAGATGGTAGCCGCCACCATGCTTCGCATGGACACCGCATTGGGACAGGACGTTGTTAATGCCATCGCCGCCACCGAAAAGTTGACGAAGTATTTAAAGCGGGAGGGGGCCCAATGAGTATTGAGTCTGGGCTAATGCTATGTAGTAATAGTAGTATATCCATTGTATAAAGTTGTAGATAAAACACCGCCGGTTGGATATAGTGAGAATCACACGGCTGCGGATGCACGGGACATACTCCGGCGCCACAAAAACAACGGTCTCGCCGATATATGTGACGGTACAACATCGGCGTGAACCTGATATGACTACAAGTTATCGACTTCACCTCTCATACCCCATGTTGGCGGTTAAGCTTTCATCCGGTGAAATGCCTGCCTAGCCTCCAACAACAAACTTTCATAGATTTTTTCCTGCCTCCCTGCGTAAGCCATTGAACCTTGTTTGTTGTCTTCCTTCGCGACGGCGCCGAGGCGTTTCCACTCCGCAGCCTTGTGAAGAAAGAAGTTGCAAGTCCAGTCCATTTCATGCCGCACAAGCAACATCTCCTCCGCCCAACGATCCTTTAAAGCCTTCGCCCGAAGCCAATGTACACGGTAAACTGCGACATCGGCGGCATCAGCGCACGACTGACATGGCGCCGGTGTGAATTCCTTACATTCATTTAACCAGTCATTGCTCTCGGAATCTCCTGCCACGTCCAACGACCAAAACCAGGGTAGCGTGTTATCTCGCTGTCCCCGTGAGTTTGGATCGGCGACGGCGTACTGACCTTCAGTTGCTCTTTGACTAGCGCCTGATATCGCCGGAGCAACGTATCATTGGCACCGAGTTTGCAAAGTTGTTTGCGGCATTGTGAATAGATGCTGGCCTGGATGCTGACCGCCCTATCCACCGAGTGCACTTGAGCCCAAGCTCGGGTAGAAGTTGCTTGAGATTTAGCAACCCTGACAGTCTTCCTAAAAATGACCGCTTTGTCAGCCAAATGCACTCTGATATTTTGAAGAGCATCATTGGCCTGGCCTTGCCGGAGAATAAGCTCTTGCTTGACCAAATCATCGACGCTGATGGCTGTACATGTATCCAGGCCTAAGTTAGATGGCAGGGGAATTACTGTCATCTCTGGGTGATAGGAGCTTGGCTGATTTTCTATTCCGGCATCTGATCCTTCTTCAAGCATGATGAGGTCCAGGTCCATGTTACATTCTTCACCATCGCCGGGCGCGTCGCCGATGCTGTCGCCGAGAAACGCAAGTCCAGCTTGTCTCCAACGGTCTATATCCCTTTGTAAAATGTCTCGGCCACGGGCAATACGCAACTGCTGTGTGTCTGTCGGCCGACCGCCGAGTCTTCTAATAGCCATTTGCAATGTGACCTGTGCCTCCTCAATTGTCAATCCCTCTGCCAGCCATGTTGCAGCCCCTCGTTGCCGGATAGGACCTGGATGCTGCCCTTGTTCCGCTAATAATCGTATTTCCTGCTGCTTTCTCGTCGGCGCTGTAGTTGGATGAGACTAGACTTGCTATATAAGCATCGCACATACCTTTCTGTAGTTGTACTTCATAAATATCCATTGCCGTTGGGTCACGGCGGCGCCGCTGGTGCGCCGCTCTCTCTTGGGCTTCCCATTCCTGGACTTTCACCGGATCGGCCGTCTCATCAAGCATTTCAAACGCCAGTTTACTGTCGGCGGTCCCCCTGACCGCCTTGTTGTACTTCTTGCACAGCGACTTGCCTGCATGGCCTATTATGAGTTGTTCCAATATATAGGAAGGAGAGCGCACTCATTCTGATCATTTTCATGAAATTGCAATCATTCATTTGATAGTCCAAGCATTCCTTGCGATGCGGAGTTCCCATTCCACGGGCGGCCGGCGAAATGATATTCAACGGCGCCCATAATGTCTCCATGATTTCGCCATCAATCCGCCCGGCGCCCTTGATGAAATTTGATGCATATCTCACATAGCAACTGTCTTGATGGCCATGAACATGCCACAGTCCAATGCCAGGGATAATCTTCATTTCTTTAGGGATCTCCATGATTGGACTGTCGGCAATGCGGTCCCTTAGACGCTTGTGGTACTGACAGTTGACATCATAAAATGTCAACACACGGCGGATTCCATTGGCGTTGATTTTCAACGCCTGGCACAGTGCATAATCCATGTTCATCTGTCTGAATCACCTCGGCTTAAATATACATTTGCTGACGTGTTTTGACCCACCTTTCTCCCTTCTGAAAATCGACCATGGCGTGAGGAACAAAACAGCCATGCCGTGCACAGGCACAACCGCCGATGCCGGTTGCTTCCAATCTGTGATGCGATGCATTCGCCTGATTCACCGCACGGTGGTTGTTGCATTCCGATCGTTGCATGGTGTCTTGTGCAACGGCCAAATGCTCCTTGTACAAGGCATCTCCTACCATAAACCCACGGCCGTCCATCAGAGATACCTCGTCGCCGGGATTTACTGCATGGAGATGCTCGGCTTTGAAGTTTCCATCCATGACGAGTGATCTCGTATATAGCCAACTTGGAGTCTGTAAATCTAATTCGTTGTTCACATTCTGATCCTCCGTGGGTTCGCCGACAGGCAAAGTGACGTTAATGCCTGGCTGGGGACACGCTGGACAAAACAAAGCTAAATCGCTGGGTTTAGCTTCCTTTTCCTCATGGCCGAAGCCATTCCTTTTGAGAAGCTTGAGTTTCCTCCATTGTCTCGCCACCCTCATGAGCTCCCGGTACCGGTCCTGTATTCCAATTAATAAAATACTCGGCGAGGAATAAACGCACTAACTGGCACCAAATGCGGAAAGACGGTCATTGTCATCCTTCTCAATTTACTGTAGTAGTTCATCGCCGATGTTCCGCACTCCAGGTTGTCGAGCAAGAAGTCATTTAAGACATCGAAAGTGAATGCTGTCTTCGGTTCCAAGAAAGACGCCGGGAATAAGCCCATTTTGAACAATTGTATATCAGCAGCACCGGCGCCGGGGCATGTACAATATTTCACCATGTGGGTATGCACGCCGGACTTGTCGACTATTGTTGTCATTGAGCTGTTGCCCTTGATAAATGGCACGCCGGTTGGGAGGTCATCGGTGTCCTTTGAAAATGGAGCGGTGCCGTCTTCTTCTGATGTACTCTCCATGTCTGTGGTGTTGGCTTCCTCTTCCGCAGTAGTAAACACCCCAGAATCCCCTACATCATCATCCCACGGACATGGCTTTCCATCATGGCCAAGCCAGATCACAATCCCACTCTTGACCAAACAACTTTTCTCAAAGAAGGAGCCTGTCCATTGGCTGACCCGATGGAAGAGAAGTCTCTGGTGCTGGGTTCTGCAACAACTTGTGCAATAGAGAGGCTCACCGAAGCACCCATGACATTTATAGACACCATCTGTCCCACAGATGATACATGACCGATCTGATGGAACCTCCCTCTGTAGGAGTATGTCAAGATATGCTTTTGTCTTAGGGACCCATTGTCTTATATAGTCATTTTGACTCTTGAGTTCAGATCAGCAGAGTATGACAAGTAAGGGTGAGGGAAGGCTAACCAAAGATTTTGGCAGTCTTAGGGGAATCACCCTGTGATCACCAAGTTCCCCCAGAATGTCATCTCCACCATGGTGAAGCATGTTATGAGACGGCTGCTTAGAAGCAGACTTGGTAGGGGTTGCTGGAACTGATTGGCTGATCATGGGTCTCTCCACCCATTTGCCCACCACCTTCCTGGTCCGATATGATTTCTGCCATTCTACCACTGCATACTTTTGTCTGGGTGTCCACTCTTGGAGTCTGGAACCTTTCATTTGTTCACTGCAATGAGAATCTGCAAGAAGGGCAAGAGGTTTCAATCAGACGATGGAACATGACACTTGGCTTAATTTGATCATACTCGGATCATATCAGATAGGAGTACATAATTCTAAGACCTAGAATGTAATATAAGATGATCCGAAGAGAACAAAGCAACCATATCCATCAGAATTCCATAATATTAGCTGTGATACAAGGAACACCACTTCATCTTGACTGAACACAACAATGATAGATATGACAAGTGCCCAATATGAACTGTAATATATGGTGAACTGAGCAGAACTGAGAACCTCTGTGGGATCTTGGCCGAGGAACCAAACCTTACTGGCTCATATGAAGTTATCAACCAACTACAGGATTCTCAATCTCCTATTGTCCTCTCACAGCAGAAGAAGGTTCACTTAGACAGGGCAGAGGTTGTTGTCCTCAGGGACCATCTAGAGGACTGGAAGTCAGTGAAAGGTAAAGAAAGATCAAGGGTGCTCGTCGCCATCTACAAGGAAGCATCACTGCAAGCTCCTACCAAGGACCGAGCCATTTTGAAAGCTTGCAAAAAGGTTCGTGACACCTTGAACATATCAGAGCCATCGGAGTGTTGATTAAATGTACATTGAAGATTTACAAGCAATGGTTGCAAAACCAATCTCGCCGGAAAAAAGATCCCAAGCCACTCATCAAGTATGGCAAACGTTGGACGGCGAGGAAAGTCCTCATCCAGACTCATAAACAGCTAATCCGAGAGGAGACTGGGGAAATGGCCGGAAGTGAGGAGATGATCAGCAAGTGGCCAAGGGCGGCGAAGGTAGTGATTGATGGTTTGTCGGCGGAGGAGAGAGAACAGGCGGCGGCAACGGCGGAGAAATGGAACAATCAGGCGGCGCCGCCTGACGTTCAGGCCGAGCTCGCCGAGAGCAAGGGCGCCGAGATGATCGAGCATTTCGCCACCGAAATGTTCAAGCAAGCTGGAATGAGGGTCTGCGTACTGTCGGCATGGAACAACAGCAAAGGGAAGCTGATGTTAGGAGGGTGTGTAGTCTACTACTGACATGGCTATCAACATTAACTGGCGGAAAGTCATGACTTCAACGAACAGTTTGGGAACGGCGAGAGCTTCATCAAGACCAGGGATTGGGACGGCATTTTTATGCCGGAATGGGGGGAATATGCAGGGGAGCAATTCGGTGAGATAAAGGTTATCCATTTTGCCAAATAAATATTTACATAGGTTTAGATGCGGAGGATGGGGAGGAGCCACAAATGGTAAAGTCAAAGAAGCGGCAGCCCCGGAAGCTGATCGAACTCGAAGAGGACGCCGATGATTGGCCGATGCTCCCCGATACAACGGGATGGAATCGTGCCGAGCAACAACACATGATTCGTTCATTCCTCACGAAGCTATACCGTATGTCCGTGTCAATGTCATGTTACAAATTATTCTCACAAAACATAGGGATGTGTGGTGGGGAAGACACCGCCAAGTCAGCCGTGCCGTGGGGAGATGTAAGTCAGGACCCATCGGCGTTCTTTGACGGCACAAACTGGCCCGCCGGCGTGCAGTTCAAGGAGCCCTCCAAAATGGACATATCGGATGCAAGCGCTTTGCTAAGCTTCTGGTGGGGTCGGCAAGAACAGAATATTCAACCAGCATTTTTCTTCACGGCGTGGCGAGATTCTGATGGAGAAATCTGTGAGGCAGTTGTTTATCCAGCACCCAAGGACGCCGCCATGAATGGCCACCGCACTCAACCCACCCAGCAAAAGGGGAAGTACAAAGGCAATGCTGTACAATCTCGCCGGACCATCAAAGACAGCAGTTCGGAGGATGAGTTATATGGCGATGATGGTCACTCATCCAGTGAAGATGATGAACCACTTGTCACTGCCCGGCGAAATGATGTGACCCCGCCGCCGCAGGCCACACTCCAGACCAACAAACCTCCCAAGCTCAAGTCTAACGCCGCTCCTCCACGGCGGAGTGCACGGCAGACACCGGCTGCAGTCGGCGACGTACCAAAACCAGAGACTGCCAGGTTCGGCGATACCAAGGAGCCTGCCAGACCTCAGAAGAAGGCCGTGAAGCAGCCATCTAGACCATTGGCTGCTGTCACGAGAAGCAAGGAGATCACATATGCCGCCGATGATCAGCCCAGGGGATCCAAACGCCGTGCTCCTGAGGCCGTTAGAGATACGCCGGCGAAGAGGACCAGGAGCAAGACATTTGCACCGGAGGTGTCTTTGGGCAAATGCGGCAAAAAGTGATCATCATATCTCAAATCAGTAGAATACCAGCAATCAAATCACTTTATGACCGGTACGACACCGGTCCCATGCATATACAACACTGAGTGGCGAACCTATATACAAGTGATTGTGATATAAGTATATGATATTTAACTAGTCATCACCGTCAGATCTTCCCTCTGCTTTCTGCACCTGTTGTGAGAGAGAGTTCACCATTGGAACAACTCTGGCCTGCACCGCCGCCATGTGATGCAGGTGGATGAGATCTTTGAATATCCGAGTCAACTTATCTCTGCTCTCACAGAACGCCGATATTATGACCCGGTTGCTGTCGAGGACCTCGTCGGGCTTGGGATGCCGGACATCATCGCCGGGGTTCACAATGCTGCCCAGCATCAACTGCGCAAGCTTATCGACTGTGAAAAATTAGTTGAGTTCGGCAGGGAGTAAGAAGGGATGCTTACATTCATCGCCTTGGAGGCGTTCAACGATGTTCTTCGCCGTCATCTCAGCTTCGGTAATCACGCGCTGAAGAGATGGCCGAGGTTGTGGTGTATCGGAGGAGCTGCTCGGCGAGCTTCTCTTCGGGAACGGGAATCCCACATTGGGGAGTGCCATCGGCGTATATGCCACGGCCACCTCAGCGGGGACGGGTAATGCAGTGGCTGGGTCGGCCGCCTTTACCGGGGCGGCGGCCTTCACTGGCATTGGTTGCCAATCGCCTACTTTTGCCGGAGGAACTTGGCAATTGAACGGAAATGCTAAAAATGGAGGTTAACATGGGCTGACGAAGAAATGCTTCAAAAGGGGTCATACGTTTATTGGAAATATCATATCCGACATGCACTGGGTGAGCCGGCGTAGATGTCGGCGAAAGAGTCCAGCCAAAGTCAAATGCTGGCATTGTCGTCGGAGGCGAAGACATGTTCTCAATCAGAATGGCGGGCGGTGTGACTGACCATTGTGGATTCACATCCAAATCCATTCCGAAATTGAATGGTTTGGCAACGGGTGTGACAACTGGATCGTCACCGGCGACTGAAGCTCTCCAGCCAAAGTCCAACACCGCCGGAGTTGCTGGTTGAGGCGTTGGTGACGCCTCCTTGATGGTAGAAAACCCGAAGTCGAATACAGGTTGAGGGACTGGCGGTGTGGGTTGCCAATCTTCGAACCCAAAGTTTAATTTGTACGGCTGTGCAGGCGGGCCAGCCAACGCATGAGCCGTCGGAGCCGCTGGAGGAGGCGTTGGGGACAGATCGGTGCCGGGGTTAAACCCAAAGTTGAACACGGGTTGGGGCACTGGTGGTGCCGTAGGTGGGGTAGTAAACCCGAAATCCATTTGGTACGGCGCCGCCACCGAGCCAGTATTAGAAGGTACCGGCAGAGTGTCAAACCCAAAATACATCACTGACCGATATCAGGATATCAACTTTCGTAATGACCAAGTATAAGACTTACTAGTTGGGTTGTCACCGGCGTTGGACGAAGGTGCTTGAGACCCTGATTCGTCGTCCATCGGGATATCGAAATGGACGCGGCGGTCGTTTGGGTTTGTCATTTCAGTAATGGTGCAAATCAATGTGAGATGGAAATGAGATGGCGAGCTATGGAAACTTAAATAACATCAAACTGTGGTGTGGCCCACAGCTGAGTTTGAATAATATATGGCGCACAACAATGAATGTTGTCCGTGAGAAACCAAGCACACGGCTTATGCAAGTGCTTCTAAAGCCTCATGGCACCGGGTATCGAGCCGATCAATGTGGAGCTTCAAATTTTAATTGTTTCCTTTCTGATATATTGTCAAAATTATTGTTGTGGTCCTTTGCTTTCTTTCCGCCCGCATATCATGCCATCCACAGAGGTTTCCAACAAAGCTCTTGATGATGCTGCCGCTCGAGTGCAAGAACTCATGGCTCAAGCTGTGGAGTGGAAAGATGGCCACAGCGGCCATCTCAGAATGGCTATGGCCCTTGCAAAAATATTGGTGAGCAGGTCAATATCAACAAAGGAAAATCATTGCACTAAATTCCGATGAGTCACTGGTATTTGAACAACATGGACGATCGGCGAGCATGATTCTGCCGCTTTTGCTATCGGCGGCGATGGAGTTGCATCATCATGTGGACCCAACCACTCGCCAATCCTTTCTAAGCCCGCCCGTATGGCGAAACATTGCGGCGGATGATCCGCGAATTCGGAATCATCCTTTGTATCAGAAGGCTCTCACATTCATAGGAACCTCTAACCCATCTGTGTCATCACATCCACCGATGCAAACGGCCATGCACTTGATTGCAAATGCACCGGCGGAACCACCGGTGGCGCCTAAATCCAAACCAAAGGCAAAGGCAAAGCGCAAGAAGACATTGACAGTAGTTGATAGTTCTGACAGTGATGGGATTGAAATTATTGAGCATGTAGTCGCCACTAATGACATTGGACCGGACAATCGCAGAGGGAAGGGAACGCAGACCGCCCCGCCCGAAGATGTCGATGGGGACACGCCGGTGGAGATTGTGCAAGCCGATACCGTGACCGGTAGGCAACGGCCAATGCCAAGGAGAAAGCAAACACAACCAACCGGCAGCCATGACACGAAATCTGTTGTAATGGATCGAAAGGGTAAGGGGAAAGAGGTCCCTCCTCCGGTGGATATTATGGACGGCGATGGTATTGCACCTTTAAAGAGCAAACGATCTAGGGAATCGAGTCGGAATGAGCAGCTCACTGGGCGCACGCCATCGGCCACCCGCCCGCCGGTGTCCGCTTACACCGGCGATCAACGCAAGCCCTGGTTTGAACAACCTCATCCTTTGCCGGTAGGGACAATTTGATTGTTAGCTCATGTCTCCCTTATGATGTTTATGTAGGCCACTGTTGATCGCAAACTCAACATAGGCAAGCGGCACAAGAGTAGCCATCGGCGCACTCCATCAATGGAGTGCACCGAAGATCCATCGCCAGAAGCGACCGCCGATGTTGCCAATGAGTCGGTTGTTCCAACGGTGGGTATTCATATCCTAGATGTTTGCCTTACTTCTTACAACATGTAGAAGAGCATCAACATGAATATGGCGAGCTCACAAAATGCTGTCCCCAGGAGGCTGTCTTTACCCCCTATTACCGCTGTCTCCGCAGGTTCGCCTCCATTGTTAGAATCATCCCCGGCAGTGATGCACCCTTCAATCCCGCCGCCACGGCATATGCAACTGCCTCCATCTCACACACAGCATATGGATATTGATGTGCCGGCCGATACCGTGGTAAAGGACTTGCAGGCAATGACACTCGAGGTCGGACAAGACTCTGCATCAGTCTTGAAGGGTCACAAAGAAATGTATAATACCATCCATGACCTTCGCAATCAGGTCGTCGAACTCCGTGCTCGGAATGCTGCCGCCGCCGAGTCCCTTGAGGCGTTGAATATTCGTGTCGCCGCTCAAGATGTCGAGATGCGCAGTATAGAGACACTTCACGCCGATGTCGCCGTGCTGCAGGAGCAAGTTCGCGCTTTGCATGAGGAATCTCGGACACACGAGAATCAACTCCGCGCAGCCGATGTTAAATTGGCATCTCAGGGCAGTACCACCGCTGTTTTGCAAGATGCCTATGAGGCCCTTCGGCAATGTTTGATCCCCACTCCGTCCATACCTCCTCATTACAATAACACTGTCTTTTTTCCTCCTTCCCACCAGCACCAGCATCCCTATAATCAGGGCCTTAGTGTTGGCCAGGCGCAGGCCATGGAAAGGATGTACTTCAACTTCACCCCAGGACCGTCTACGGCCGCCGGCCCATCGGCAGGCACACTTTCGGCAGGTGTGAGTTTACCGGGCACCATGCATGCACTCCCAGGTCCCTCGACAGTTGCAGGCCCATCTCTCACTTCTGGGATTCATGCACCCTCAGGGCCTTCTGGTAGTCATGTCACAAGGAGTTCTCAAAGCACAGGGAATCTTGGTGAATCGGCCTCCGCATTTCAGCGCAATTAGATAGCTTTTCGTCCGAATAGTGTGTCTATTTGTAATTCCGTTGAATTGTTAGGGCCATCTTGTTTGACCAACGCCGTGCTGACCTTATGGCTGTCCTTCTTATCTCACAATCTCCGGTATGTGGTAGAGACCATATGTCATTACGTGTGTGATTCGCCTGGCACCGGCGTGGCTCGGGCATGTGTCCCTCATTACCGGTTGCACTGGTATCTTTCTTACGTCCCATGATCAATATTGTGATAAGCCCTGGTTATAAAAGTCAGCAAACATTCAGTTTCCATCCCCCAACCGATGAATCCCATTCCTGCTGATTGGGCATTGGCCACCACTCATCTAGCCAGCGACTATGTCTCCCGGCAGTTTTGTTCCATTGTCGGAGTCATGCCCAAAGTCCTCCCCCCCCCTGAGCTCGATGTAGTGTTGCTTATGGCTTGCTCCCATCTTGCGCGGCGCCTCGCCGATGCATATCTTAATCCAGGTTTGACCTTGCCATCCATCCGCCGATAGTTCTGACTCCCGTCGGCATTAGTAACCATTAATTTTGATATGGTCCGGTATTCAGACGCGTTGAAAATGCAAGAAAGCGGCATCAATCCTCGGCGCGAACAGTCGCTTCTGGAGCGATTTCCGCCGGTTGATCAACTTCTGCTGGAGCGGCCCGCTGTTGTTCTGGACAAATTCGGCCTTATTGTTCTATGGTATCTCCCTGGAGCGATTAATGAAACCACACAGGTCAGTGGTCCCCGACCGCCGATGATGTTTAATGACTTCCATAGAATGATATGATGGTGGTGACCAAGATGATGTCGGATCATCTGGAAAAGAGTGTCAGCCGAACTGCCGCCAAGACGGAGACATGGCGCACTCAAGGGAGCAATTTTCGTCCGAGTGAAAACGGCCTCACTCCGGGTTGTATTAATCTTTCTCCAGGATGGTTTCTTCAAGGACATCCGGTACGTCGGCATTTTATCCCCGGAAGTACTGGCTGATGTCACTAGTCTCCAAACTTTTATCCTGAAGTATCGGCGACCCTTAAACAAGATGGGTTAACTTTATGTCAGGCCATCCAGCGGCCGGCGGTCTTGGCTGCTGCTGCATTGAGAGTCATGCATGGCGGCTTATACTGGTCGTCTTTGACAACTCGGCTCGGCCTCGGCCTATGGGCCGACAATAATCAATTCAAGGACATGGCAAATTGCCTCAGACAATGGGCGTCATCATTTACAGTTCTCGCCGTCATGTGCAATCGTCGTTCACCCCTGCACAGAGACTCTCAATCCCTTGCTGAATGGTTTGATATATTAACCAGTGTCGGTGATTATGGACCGGCGCGAATGAAATTGCCAAATATTGGCATTGAAATTGCCTACAATTCAGGTGTTATGATAGGTACTTCGGGTAGAATTGTTAGGCATGGTGTAGACCGGGTGAACGGCGATAGAGTTAGCTGGGTGTGGTACATGAGGGATGATGTTCATAAATTTGTTGATGTTCCCCGAGGTGACTATTCCAAGTACAAGTCAATCATTGCCGATGCATTCTATTGCAGCTAGGGGCGTAGCAGATACATATGGATGAATTTATACTACTTCTTGCCGGAGGTGAACACCTGTGATGAGTCCAATTGATTGCGTCACGGCGCCACCGCGCGGCGCGCCAAGCGCCAGGAATTGTAATGTTTCGGGCCCACCTGATTGGTATCATACCGGGCCTGGGCCCACCACTGTACAGGGCACGAACCCTAGGCCCACAGTTGCATTTACATACAGATAGTGAGCCCATGCCAAACATAAATGCTATTCGGGCCCACCCAACAATCCAGTTGTACATGGCTGGGCCGGATTGCATCACCCGCGGCGGTGTCGTGGGCCCAACTGGTGAGTATACATACAACCTTTGTGGGCCCATCCTAGCGATTTGTGATAGGGCCCGCCCGAGAGCCAACATTTGTGGCCTAAGCCCACCTGTATTGCAATAGCTCTCTGCTCGGCCCACCCCTCCATCTCGCATTGCATGAATGGGCCCGTTTCTTTGGTCAGCACATGACGGCATTCCATGAACAACTGCCGTGTGCAGCCGCCAATGCCCGGTGTGAATGTAATGTAATCGCTGCTTACAGTAATCCTATTCCATCGCCGTACATTAATCCGAGATGGCATCCACCCACGGCATATCACGATCGCACAGCGCCGACCTACCGGCGGCATCTGCGCATGTGTTTGCCGGCTGCAACAGCCAATCATGTTTGCTGGCGGCCATTCACTTTTTAATTCTCCGGCGTGTCTCGTGTTCTTTCACTGCCCGGAATATCACCGGCGGTAGTATTCCAGTGACACCCGAAACCTGTGGGCCCACTCGAGACTGTTGAGGAAACCTCTTTTCTGCTATACCTTGGGCCCACCTGTAAGCACAATGTATTCCAATCCAGAGACCCATGGGCCCACCTGTAAGCACAGTGTATTTCAATCCAGAGACCCATGGGCCCACCCCAACCCGGCGATGAATATGAGCCATGGGCCTCATCCTACCCATTGGGTACACAACAACAAAGGGCCCACTTCATGGCACTGACTTACAATCATAATGTGGGCCCAGGTGGGTTGGCCCTTGTCACTTGGCAGAAATGTCAAGGTGGGCTGGACAGTAAGTAAGGAGATATGTCACTGTATTATGTGACGTGCGACCATCCCCCAGCTGCTTTCTGGCAAAGAGCAAATGCTGCTGGTCCGGTGGGATGCCCTCCTTGTCCTGAATCTTCGTCTTGACATTGTCAATGGTGTCGGACGACTCCACCTCCAGCGTGATCATCTCACCCGTGAGGGTCTTGACGAAGTTCTGTATACCGCCACGAAGACAGAGGAGAGTGGACTCCTTCTGAATGTTATAGTCGGAAAGTGTGCGGCCGTCTTCGAGCTGCTTGCCGGCGAAGATAAGACGTTGTTGGTCAGGGGGGATGCCCTCCTTATCCTGGATCTTCGCCTTCACGTTGTCGATCGTGTCAGAAGACTCCACCTCCAGCGTGATCGTCTTGCCCGTGAGGGTCTTGACAAAGATCTGCATGCCTCCATGGAGACGCAGGACCAAGTGAAGGGTAGACTCCTTCTGGATGTTGTAATCCGAGAGTGTCTGACCATCCTCAAGCTGCTTGCCAGCGAAGATGAGATGCTGCTGGTCGGGTGGGATACTGCAAACACAATCGTCAGCTGTAAATGGCGCCAAGTAGGATATATACGTACCCCTATTTGTCTTGGATCTTGGCCTTGACGTTGTCAGAGGATTTGACCTCAAGAGTGATGGTCTTGCCGGTAAGTGTCTTGGCAAAAATCTGTATTCTGTGGCTCCATGTTAGCCTCGTATATAAGGTAGAGATGAGGTTGTATTTGAGACTGCTCAAGAGCATGACAAGGCGTAAACCGAGCTCATTGTATGGTGCAAGTTGCGCGAGGTTGAGAAAACGCCACAGACGCATCCGGACAGACCCGGAGTCCGGGATGCAGCCGGACGGAGACTGCCGGAAATTGGGATTCCCAGACTTTCTCAGCTTGTCTAATTGACAGTTCATACTAGTTGACAACGGTCCCGCCATCCCAGGAGGCGGAATGTCACTGTATCCCACCTGTAGAACCTTGTCCGAAGTAGCTCATAGTAATAAGTGACAGTAAGTATCTTCATATACCAGCTTGATATACTTGATAGCGGATTGTACTAGTACCTCTAACCTCGGCAAACTCGCCTTTTTGTACCACTCGAACAAATGTGGCGCTTCATTCCTGGCCTTACTCCTACTCGCCTGCATTTTTTGCACTGTCTGAATAGAATACGGAACTCCCTCGCTGTAATTCCATCGCCAATGGAAGAGTCGAGTCTGTTTAACAACTCTGTTTGCTCCCTGTGGGTCCACTCAAGTGCAACGGGCAAGACTTGCCGTTCTTTACGATCTGTCAGTGAAACCACGGTGCTACGGATGCAAGTTCATACCTCTTCGAGGGTACTGGAAAGTGGCTACCGTCGGTAGTGTGAAGTACTTATCCATCTTCACTGGGTAATATTGAGTCTGGCATAATCTTAAGCACAAAGGATACTGACCTTTGTATCCGCATCTATCAGATGCGCATCGTGCGGTCCAATCAGTGTTATCGGTGTGCTTATCCCACCAAGAGTACACAGCAGACTCTACGTACTCCCCTCTTCCACCACCATCAGTGCATAGGCAGCAGGGGTACCTAAACTCGTATTCATTGCGGTGGATCTCTAGGTCGAACGGCGCAATCTTCTTTCCATCGCCATTGGCAGGCCTGTGTTTTTGTCGAGCAGCTTTGTGGGTCAAAATTCACACAGGAGGAGGTGGAATCTCACCAAAACCAATCAACCAGGGATTTTGAGGTGCCGTCATAGTGTAGAAGGGTGAACCTGCAGGTCTTAGCTTCCGCAACGAGTTTGCCTAACCTCTGGGCGGTTTCCTGATAGTCAGGCAGGGCGGTGATGGTAGAGGAAGGTGAGGATGGGGCTTCCATTCGGTGGTCTGGTGCGGCAAGGATGCATTCCTCACCCTTTTATAAGGCTGTGACCTAGCCTATTTTGTCATTGCCAGGCAGCCCGCCATCTGCCAGAGGTTTTGTCCTGTGGGAATCTGGCGCCGTGATGTGATAAATGTGGTGGCCCTTGCTAGTGCATAAGTTTATGTTATGCTGCCGAAGTCATACATCCATTTATTGGATTCTTTTAGCTATCATCGGGCTCAACCGTACCCTTGTTCCTTCAGCCCTTCTTCTTCACGTCTATGGATTGGGCAGATTTGTCATCGACACCGACCACCTTCCGATGCACCTGTTTGCGTGAGTTTACACAGGAGAGCAGGTACACTAAGCATCAATGCTCATGTGCGAAGGGTAAGAAGCGACTGTTCTCCGCTTTGTCCAAGGCGAAGGATCTATTGGGTTCGGTAAAACGGCCACGAGTGGACCGTAGCCATGGTAGGCATCATTTGGGCTCTACCACGGCATCTTCGAGCGTGCATCCCCGCAGCCTACAGGGCTCACTCCCGTCCGCCGACCTAACTCTATCAGCAATGTCGCATGCAGGTCCCCCGTCGCAAGAAGATGCACCTGCTTCATCCAACGCTGGTCTTAGTTCCACGCCTACGGAAACAGATGAAGACCAGGGCTTATCGCTGGCGCAGCGGAGGAGCCGACGTGTCAACGTCCCCATGCCGCTACGCTACAGGCAATATGAGGATGTGCTTCCTCAGCCTCCCCCGAGCGTTCCATCCGGCCATACATCTGTGCTTAGCTCGCCTGTACATTCCACCGACGCATCCACCAGCGCTTGTACTTCACGAGCTTCCCCGTTCCGCATGGCTAGGAACGTCTTCGGTCTGGTACACCAGTTCTTCTCATCCACCCCCCCATCCCACAATCCAGAAGAAGCCGTGACACTCCATGACATCAGCTTTGTTCCAGCTCCTGTTTCAGCAGAACCAGATGCCCACGCCAAGACTCACGACACCTCATTTCACCCATACCCTAACCGATGTTCTTTTGAACTTGGCCATTGGTACTGGAATGGCGGCGCACAGAAGTCTCATCAGAGCTTCAAAGAGCTCATTAACATCATTGGAGATCCTGATTTTGATCCTGCCAACATTCGGAATACACCGTGGGACAAAATTAACTCGAAGCTAGGTGCAAGCGTTCAGAATGACAAGGGGGACGAATGGGAGGATGAGGACGCGGGTTGGCGTAAAACGCCAGTGAGCATTGAAGTGCCCTTTTCTCGGACCACAGCTCAGCCAGGTGCTCAATCATACGTCGCCACAGACCTTCATCATCGGTCTCTCACCTCCGTCATCCGGGAGAAGCTTTCAAACGCTAAGGACAATGAGCAATTCCACTACGAGCCTTACAAACTGCGATGGAAACCTCCCCACCTTCCCCATGAAGTCGACATTCATGGTGAACTGTACACCTCGCCAGCCTTTATGGATGCGCACCGTGAACTCCAGGAGTTGCCTGGAGAGGTGGGATGTGATTTACCGCGAGTCGTTGTCGCACTTATGTTTTGGTCAGACACCACGCACCTGACCACATTCGGCAATGCGAAGCTGTGGCCAGTTTACATGTACTTTGGAAATGAATCTAAATACCGCAGCTGTAAACCAACCTGCAACTTGAGCAACCATGTGGCCTATTTTCAGAAGGTATGAAGGTCCTTCTAAATCAATTTCCCCCTCAGCATTGAAGCTCATGTCTCGACAGCTTCCGGACTCGTTTAAAGACTTCGCCGGCACCTACACCAAAGGCAAAGGGGTTGGCCACGAATGTATAACCCATTGCCAGCGCGAACTTTTTCAAGCTCAATGGAGGGTCCTGCTCGACCATGAATTTTTAGAGGCTTACGAGCACGGGATCGTGATCATGTGCTGTGATGGGGTAAAACGCAGGTTTTACCCGCGGGTATTTACCTACTCCGCAGACTATCCTGAGAAGTGAGTGCTGAACGTCATCCATAAGATATCTAAGCTCACTAAATCCAGGGTTCTTGTTGCGACAATTCGGCAGATGGGAGGATGCCCTTGCCCTCGATGTCTGATACCCACCTCATGGCTTCAAAATCTAGGGATGAGTCACAATTGGCAGCAACGTTCAACGCTAGCGCGGTCCGATGCTTCAAGGAGACAGAGTGTTGCTACAGCACACAGCCACATCTACGAGAGGAATTATGGCGTTGACAGCACGGTAGTTGAGCTGCTTCTCAAACCTGATTCGTGGGTACCGAACTCAGTGAGCATATCATCAGTTTCCTTGGTCGCCTTTGCTAACTCTTGGTTAGAACACGCTGTCTGATAGCCTTGGTCCATTGGGATTCAACGTGTTTGCTGCGCTTGTCGTCGATCTCCTGCACGAGTTCGAACTTGGGGTATGGCGCATGCTTCTGGTCCATTTACTTAGGATTCTCTGCGCATTGAACAAGGACCTGATCTACGAACTTGATAAGAGGTGCTAAATATGTATCTGAAGAAGGCCCTGCGTACTCATTCCCATCCTTGACAGGTACCGGCAGGTTCCCCCATTTGGGCCAGCAACTATCAGGCGGTTTTCTGCCAACACTTCCGAAATGTCAAACATGGCTGCACGCAACTTCGAAGATCTTCTACAGGTATGTCTACGGGACAATTCGCGATAGGTCTTTGTGCACTAATTTGTACAAGTGCTCTATCCCGGTCTTTGAAGGCCTTCTCCCCGACACTCACAATAAAATACTCCTTGATCTCCTTTTCACCATGGTGCACTGGCATGGACTCGCCAAGCTTCGGATGCATTCCGACCTGACACTGGAGATTCTCGACCAGCAAACAAGCCGCCTTGGCGAACAGTTTCGTGACTTTAAGGCGAATGTATGCACTGCATATCGCACCCACGAGCTCGATCGCGAAGTCGATGCGCGATCACGTCGGCAGGCAAAGGAGTCTGCTAAACGGGCAGGAAATGGCATGGAGAATGGCATTGGCCAGGGCACTACGGCTCAAGGGTTTAGGGCAGGCGTCAATGCTAAAGGTAAACAGAAGGTGAATCCGGAGCAGTCGCAGGCTGCACCTTTACCGAGGCAAGCAAGGAAGACAAAGTCATTTAACTTTAATACGTACAAGTTTCACGCGCTGGGGGACTACGTGGCTTCCATTCGTCGGTTTGGCACCACAGATTCCTACAGCACAGAACCAGTAAGTATTTAACGTACTGCTTGTTTGCTTTCCAATTCAACTATTCTCAGGGAGAATTGGAACACCGTACACCAAAGGGCCGATACCGTCGAACCGATCGCAGGGATTTTGTTTACCAGCTGACTCAAATTGAGCGCCGTCAAGCGCGCTTACGCCGTATCAAGCAACGGCAGCAAAAGCAGGGTACTGATGCGGAGTCGAATAAAACTATGAATGACCCCCAGCTGCATCATCACATTGGGCAAACCGAGAAGTTTTATGACGAGTTTGGACACTACCTTCGCAGCCATGCGGGAGATCCTGCCATAAAGGTATTTATATTTATTCGAACTTGTCCACCATCGTTCTGACGTATGACTTAGGACTTTCTGTCATGGCTGAGAGACCACATTCTCGATCGCGTTGGGACCCCTGCATCTTTCGTGGAGATGCCCCTCCATCCTGACCGAGCCCCTAATTCAATTTTCTTTAAATGTAACTGAATCTACCACCATCACCTCGTAAGATTTAATTATACTACGTACGATGTCCAAAGGGCTCAAGACGTTATAAACCCGAGGACCCCACATTGCAACATCATGTTGCTCGGGCACGGTGATGGCCAAAGTGGTAATTACCGCTACGCCAAAGTGCTGGGTATCCACCATGTCAATGCCGTTTTCACGGGGAATGTTCATGAATCCCACCGAATAGAATTTCTGCTTGTTCGGTGGTATGAATCGGTCCACAGCCATACATGGGACACACATGAAATGGGACGAGTTCATTTCCTGCCCTTGGCGAATCCTAACGCATTTGGGTTTGTCGACCCAGGGGATGTTCTAAGAGCATGCCATATCATTCCTGCTTTTTCTCGAGGTCGGCGCAATCCGAATAACAATATTTCCCCTCTCGCGGGAGATATCCATGATTGGCAGGAATACTACGTCAATAGGTCAATGATTCTATCTATTTTGGAGTTTTTTTACCAATCTCACAGTTGTACTAGCTTCGTTGATTGAGATACGCTCATGCGATTTCACCATGGCCTTGGTGTGGGGCATGTTTACTCCCATCAGGCAGCCTTACATGAAGGTCACAGCTTGGTTCCACAGCCCAGTTCCACTCAAACGGCTGCCCAGATGGAAGATGGGCGTTTGGAACATGAGAAAAGCCTCCTGGAAGTCAGTACGCACCATCCAGGTGACGACGAGCATGATGAGCTGGACGAGGAAGGCAATTACCTTGGCGTCGAGGAGCTTGATCTCTTTGAGCTGGGGAGGAATGCAAGCGCGGAGTCGCTCATTGACGCATTAGACGAGATGTTTGTGCCACACACCCTCGATTATGAAAATTAATATTACATCACAGCAACGTCTCCTAACCCGATGTGCACAAATCTGATTTCTGGCTGATTTTCGGCTACAATTCATCGCTGGCCATCGCTACTGGCAATCTGAGCGCAGTTCGAATTGCTTTGGCCATCATTCCTGGCCATCAATAATTCACGGGCATCAGGAATTTCTTTTGGTTATTACGAACAAACTTTGCCGATTGATGGCTAGCTTTACCAACCTCGCCAATGATACTTATATGTCCCAATCAGCCATCAAGTCCACCAACCTGATAGCTACAGCATCAATGCCCCCTGTGTGGCTATACCAACCCCAACGGCCGGAAATCCTTCAGCAGCTCGTTCAGCTCAGCGTAAGTGACGGACTCTGTGCTGCGGACCATCCGCTGATGGCCTTTCCCTCTAGCACGAAGAGGTTTGTCAACGCTCATCTACCATTTTTTTCTAACTTTGATTTCAGCATGCGTTTGTTGCATTAACCAACGAGCCATATGATCTAATCGGTTACTTGGCTGATAGCTACCTGGTATCTTCTATCTACATGGGTCTTCTTCCTCAACACCAATGATTTCACCTTACTGTATTCGTCCATAGTGCGCCAGGTCTCATCAGCAGGGCCAGACTTGGTTTGATCGCCTTGACCAGGTTGGTTGGTTGGCCATCGGGGATACCGACCATCTTCACCCGTTATTCAAAGCGACGGTGAGAGCGTTGTCGTGCCAAATGGTTTGATTTTGAAGGGAATACTTAGCCAGCAGGTGGTGATTATATCAGCGCAATCAGCTCTGTTTACTGCAGAGCCAGTGTCCGAGGTGGTGCACTGCCAATGTGGTTGGTGAGTGTCATTCTTGGCGCGAGTATACAGGCTTTCATAATGCCGCGTCAATAGCTGCAAGATTTACTAAATGAAAAATCAATCCAATTCCATCCCGCACCGTTTCCATTTGGCTACCCGCCCCCTGCCTATCCCCCTGCCACTGCAACGGTACAACCTATGTATATGGTCCCGGCCTTCGCCCCCTGGACGTCGAGTGCTGTCGCAACATGTCCCTCAGATACCCTTCAACCACCCGCTCCCTTTGACGCCATGTCCACATCAAACATGGAGCTGAACGACATAGATTACAACTACTGGGGTTTATCCACTGTCGCCTCTGTCAGCGGCATCGGAGAGCCCACAGGGTCAATCTCAGATGAACTACTAAACGAGGCACCTATCGGGGAGCTGGCCTTTACCAACTTTCATCCCGACCTCCGATGGACAACCTCTGACTCCGGCAAGTGGGGTGACTTGACCAAGGCGCAAAGAGTCATCCTCACCACTGAAATGAACAAATCATTCTGGTGGCGTATTGTGATGCTTACGAGGTTCCTCTTTCTTGGAGGCTTGTGGGTAGGGGAGGATCTACACCCATTTAGCACTACTGCTATGGACATGAGGCGTTCGCTCACTAACTGCTTCCTCACCGCGCTTGATATGGTCAATAAGACTTACCAGCAAATGCTTGAACAGCCAGGTGGGCAACTTGCGTGTTATGTGCTGCGAGTCATCATCTTACATTTTGATCAGTGCACGTTACATTCGCTACCGGACAATCCATCGATGCCGGATGGCCGATATTCCGCGTGAATGTATGCCTTCTCTTCCCTTCGCTCCCTCCTAACTAATGAGAGCAGTTGTCCAAGTCCCTTGACAATGCAAAGTCGGACCTGAAGAAGGTGGCCAGAGGTGCGATGTCGCCGCTCACCAACTTTTGCGCCCAGGGCGGGATCCAGGAGGGGATCACCTACTTTGTTTTGCTTTTGGAATCTGGTGATAGCCTACAAGTATGTAGCCGGAGACCGCGCTACATTAATTTAACCTCAACCTTTCGTTCTTCAGGTGCAATGGGCCATTCAAGAGCTCACAGTAGAGCAAGCTTTCAGAGAGCTCCTCTGGACATCGCTCCTTCAACCGATCAAGAGGTTAGCGGATGGACACCAACGTGGGAGGATAGCAGATCTCTATCTAGAGGAAATTTTTTCAAGGTACAAGTGCTTGGCGCAAAAGCCGGTGTGCAATCTCTTGACCTTTGTAAGCTCTTCTTCCCTTCTTGTCTATCGAAACAATAAAGACCATATTGGTCCATCAGATCTATCATACCATGATATCGGTCTTGGGTGACCTCAACCCAAACGACACGGATCACCTTCGACCAGAAGACATGCGCGACATTCTGATGTCAGCCTCAAACGAAATGTATGAGAAGCCACACTTGTTTCCCCAGTTCACAGAGGCAGTGAAGACCCTCCCCTTCCTAAGGTGAACGCCTTTGTATTGCCATTTAAAAGCACACCCATCACGATCTACATTTAGGGGATGTAACATTCTGAGCATCTGCAAGGCGCAACTTCCAATGTTTCTCCCAGATAGGACCAGAAGAAGAAATATGACGGACATGATGGATATCAAAACCCATCCAGTTGATGAGGCATTCGACGATGTTCCAAATAATGAGGGCTTTAGCTCCACGATGTCTCTGAGATATGTCTGGGATTTACCTGTTTCATACTTCACAAAGCACGGATAGCCTATGCATAGTTTCCCTTCTGCTTTTGTTTGCTGTGGCGTTGAACCTGTACTACCAATCCATGTGTAATAATATGATCTCTCTGAGGTATGACATCTGCTGGCTTAAGCTTCTGACCTTGCGGAGTTTATTTTATTTTATTTCGGTTTTTGGTTGCTCAACATCGCGAGTATCCAATCATTGGCTGTTTCTAAGTACAGTCGTTCGCATAAAGGTTTTCAGTTGCGAAACCGCGCAACATGTGTTTGTATATATTTGTCACAGTACGGTTGTTTGCTTGGCTAAAGTGTGCTTGCTAGGCTTCGTCAACAGTAGCCTTTACACCGGCACCATCAATTACCAATTCATCGACGCCATCATATTGGATTCTACCGGTGAAATATGAGTGTATTCGTCACTCAGCTTTGCAAACCTGACATTGGTAACATTGGTTGCTTCCAAGTGATAGCCATTCAAGGGCAATCCGGGACCACTCTCGTCGGCGGCCCCTCGAATGCCATCCAAAACATCTACGAGAATTCCAGGCTCGCAGCCCGGCTCAGGCAACTGGCAGGGATACTGGACCTATCACTGCTCCACCGCTGTCACTGTCTCCATCTCATTTGGCGGATCCAGCTGGTCCATCTCCCCCGCGGACTTCCAACTCACAAAGATCAACTCATCCTAATGCCTCGGCGCGTTTGAACTGAACACAGGCGGGAGTGCCCCGATGTAGAGAATCATGCCTCTCATGGCGTGATATGGCAGTTTCCACCAAGAAGTATACAGCATGAACTTGTAGCGTCACTCTGTGCGCTACCCGCAGCTATCCCTATATGAGGCGCAGCTTTCCCGCGCAACGCGCGCCATGCGCGCACCATTCCCGCGCTTCACGATGTATACGCGCGCGCGCGTTCCCGCGCCCTATAGCGCCAGCCATCCAGATGCATCCATCCACTGTCCACCAAGCTCCCTAGTGCGTATATTTCCATTTCCTTTATTAGCATAGTTCCACCTTTATTTTTATCATAGTTTCTCACTCATATATATTTTTACATACCTACTCGGTAGCGCCTCGGCTCCGCATGAGCGCGCTTAGGCGCGCTATATAAGCGCCAGCAGTACATACTATGAGGGAACTGACTTTTTCCCTTTAACTTACTAGTTATCACCCACTATTTACTTAGCAGTACATAGTAGAACTCCATTTTGTCTACACTTTGCATCTCTCTTTTCTTATATTGCATCATATTATCACTTAAGCTTAGTCTCTCTTATTACCGCTTACGCGCGCGCGCTTTCCCGTGCTTCGCGCTAATACGCGCGCGCGTTCCCGCGCCTTCGTACCTTGCGCGCACCTGCGCTTTCTCGCGCTTCGCGTTGCCGCGCATACCTCTAGATCTTTGCTGTACTCACCTCCCCTTTAGGGTCGAACGCACTTGTCTCCTCAAGCAACGCAGACTAGGCAACGCGCGACCTATCAACATTTATAGATACTGCCAGGAGCATCATTTGTTCCTAGTAGTATTGTTGTTTCTACACCGAGTTGGATTGTCGGCGACATGGGTACGATGTGGTCTATTGTGATGGTTCGTCTAAAGGAAATGGACAAGTTGGTTCTGTTGCGGGCGTAGGTGTGGTGGGGTTGGAACCAGGCGAGAAATCTCATGCTGAGTGATGTCATTTCACGTAACATGACACTCATCATCACCTCAGAAACATCGCTGAACGGTGTCCTGGAGATCAGACAAATAATAGGGCAGAACTCGTTGCGAGTTACACTCCATGTGTTTGATATAATACTGCGCTCATGCTCGCACTGCTTTTGCAGGCAATCGTTCAGGCATTGGAAACCGCATCATTATTCCAGCGACCACCCATGATCAAAACGCAATCACAAGTCCCAATGCCAGTGTGCTGTATGACCAGAAATATATTGTGTAATACATTCGTCCTTGTCGGTCGCCCTACAACCTACTATGACATGACCCCCCTGCCCCCGCGCTGTATTCGATGCAATCGAACAACAACATCATGCTACGATAGGATCGCTGCGTTTACTCTTCTTTGGCATTGTATTCACCTGAGCAGTACTGTCAGTTGATTTCAAGGGAGCGCATATCCGACGTACTTTGTGCGGGAGAGGGGGCGTTCCATTCGATTTGACGGGGAGAGTAAGTACTGACTCCAGTTGGTGCGTATTCTTCCAACGCCCTTACCCGATAGCTTTCCTCTAACCAACGAAGTCTATACTTTTGGTATAGCTCTTCCAGCCTTGAGCAATTCATCTCGGCCGACTTCAACCGCTCTTTGAGCTTGGCCATAGAGTTTACCTGGTCTTTCCCATGCTCGTTCACTGGCTGAGGTGGAGCAACATTGTTATGCGACGTGGGATCGTCGACATCGATGTTCGCTTCGCTACTCCATGATCAGCTTCGAGTGCAGCTGATGGAGTCAGATGGACTTGACGCACAATACACTGGCAAGCTCCTCTCTGCTTTCATGATCATCGCCCACTAACTCGATCCTAAAGAATGCCTTCAGGATGTCCGGATGTTCCTCCGCCAGGTGGATGCATCCGGCTTACCGTACGTTTACGTTGAAACTACGTCCTTGCAGTTTGAAGGTCTGACTTCCGGGCTGTGGCATATTTGGTCTCGGCGGATGTATTCTGCTGGCAGTGAGCTGCAATGAGGGAACTATATATACCTCATGTGATTACCATGCTTTCTTCTAACCATTAAATTACGAACTCTCTATTTTAGCTCAAAGTCAATCCTGGATGATTCTGTTATGCAGCCGACAGCGGGCCAAAATTGCCCTGGCCACACCTGCCATCATTCACCGCCTTTTCTGCCAGTCACTTTGGCCATCGCCTGGGCGCTATTCACCGCGGCCACTGTTTGGTTGGCAGCTGCCATGGCCAGTGCGCTAGCTGCCGGCTTCCCTGGGACATTATGTACTAGTGTAGTTCTGAGGATAAAAGCTACTTCCAACATCTGCGACACCCGGCTTTTCCTTCCTCTCCCACTTTCATGACTACGCAGGATGCCTCCAGCATTCCGAGCAAACGTGGCTCGTCAGCCCTCTCAATGGGGCCTCGAAAAAAGGCGTAAGCTGTCCCCATGCTGACTGCAAGCTTCGTAGACTCATCCCGTCCCCCAGCTCATCATCTGATCCGCTTGTCTCCCACGGACGCCACTTCAGTCGAACGGTATTTGCGCTATGCAACTACCCTTCCCTGCTCACCAACGGTATCTTGAGACTGGAACAAATGGAAGATGTCCTGTTGGAAGAATTCCCTGCTGAGTAAAAGACATCCACCTCTGCATTCGCTATTCGCCTTCTGACTGACATACTTGGCAGAGAGCGGCGAGAACATCGTGTTTTGAACAACTCTTAGACTCCTACCCCGGCCTTCTGGATCGGTTGAAAGATGGATCCGAGGAGGAAATCTTGCATGTCAGAGAGCTGGTACTTTTTTTCTGCATAGCCAGACTTCGAGCTTATGAATTACAGATTGGAAAGGGGGCCGCAGGCGCCAGAGGCGACGACACAAAGACGTTGAAATCTGCGGTACTTGACTGGATTTCGCCAAAAGGAGAGGCGATACAACCCCATTTACACAGAAACTCCAAGATCGACCGCGGTTTCAACCACGAACTTACGGGATCTCTTCTTTGTCCCGCTGGGTTGGACTGGCACGACCCTCAGTATGGTATGATTTCCTAACATCCGTGCAGTCCTGAAATTCTCTTCGTAAAAGGACAAAAGAAGACCTCCGAAGTGGCGAGATGCTGGTCTGTGGGGATCAGTGGCCCATCTTTCTGTATGCTCACTATGTCTATAACTCTGAAGACCCGTGGTCCGGCCTGCTTAGGAGCCGTTTATTAACATCTGTGAGTGCGCACTGGTTTTTATGTATAGTTCATTCACCGCATGGTATTATATCAGGCCTACAAGCACGTTTTTACGTCTCCAAGTTCGGTTGACAAGGAGCCGAAGGCCACACGATCCGGAAATGCTCGCCTTCATGGCATGAATTCTGTTACCATAGCCTCTATAGCCTATATCGCAACTCAGGTTCGTCGAGTATCATACCTCTGCAGCAGCATCGTTTTGACGTACCGCTGAAGGTGCGATTCGCTCTCAGTTCATCCTCAGTGTTCTCGCGGACCGACACAGTTACAGACTCTGAGATGTTTTACCACAGCCTCCTTGACCTCTTGGAAGACCCCGAGGAATGTAAAGAAGTTGTTGAGCTGCTGACCTGGTGGAATTGGTATGTTTTATCACCCTTTATGTAGCCGAGGCTGATATATTGCCAGCCAAGTATTTCCTACTTCATCTGCTGCCAAAAGACCTATCAGCGCCAATAGTGCCTTATCCAAGATCCGACAAAAGCGCATTGCGCTCAAACGAGCGATGAATCTGGATGTCGGCTCTTCGTAGTATTTATTTAAATATGTCTGTTTGTATTGGATAGAATTGCAACATAATGGCAACCTGCTTTGGCTTTTGTAACCTAGCTAGCCCTCAGAAGTGATCGCGGGACAACAGACGTACAACAACACTATGAATAGCGTAGTAGCAAGAGTGCCTTACATGATAAGATCTAGAGCCAACATTATGCTTACACTTGGTGGAATGAAAATAATAAGCTACGATTGCAAGCACTGAAAACCGCGTTACCAGTATCAGTGCCTTGGCGCCTGTGGCACAATACAACCTAGCATTCGAAGATTCTGTCCCATGAAGTCATTAATGGAGAGGATGTGGAGCTTAAAAGAACAAACCAACTTTGTGTGTAGTTAGCATACCTCATCAAGGTTGGACAGGATATTAACGCACTACCGCTTGTCAGCGTAGTTGTACACTTAGCAGAATCAAACGTTACAGGCCAGCATCACAACCATGTGCCGAACGTCAACGCCAAGAGTCTTTTTGTCGATAGTGCAATGACGAGCTCGGGATGTAAAAGAGAATCACGCTTATACAACTTGGTACTGCATTATAGATACTCGGCACTGTTGGGTTGTAGGCAGCTTTAGTCCGACGGAGTCCGGCCATATAAACATTGATCTGACACCAGCGTTTGTTTAGATATTGTAGAGTATCGAAGGACAAACCATTTTGCATACTTGTATCAAATCTCGCCAAGGTTCAGAAGGATAGTAGTATTCTGTCGCTCATCATCTGAATTGTGCACTTGGCCAATCCTAGCATCACGGGCCAGCATCACAACCACGTGCCGAACGTCAATGCCAAGAGTCTTTTTGTCGATGACGCAATGACAAGCGTGGGTTGCAAAATAGAATCACGCTTATATAACTCGGTACTGCATTATGGATACTCGGCACTGTTGGGTTGTAGGCAGCTTTAGTCCGATGGAGTCCAGCCATATAAAGCCTTTTCTGACGCTAGCATCAGTTCTGTGATTTTGAAGAAAATAAACACAATCAAAGATTACATGATGTTCTCGACTAGGTGACTATGGTCGCTCCAGGTCAACACAACTAGATCGTCACAATTGTGGATTTGGCAGGTTCCATCCAACTAAGTCCGGGTATTCAAAGCTTTCTCGTGTGGGCTACAATTTTGATAGGTATTACGCAGATTTTGGATTAGACAAAGCTAGCTAAGAACTTATCATTTTCGGGTCAGTTACCTGATGTACTTGTTAACGCCGGTGGGGTGATGCCGTCATTACATAATGTTATGTAAGTGGAACCGAACATCTAAGAAAGAGTCTGGGCCCTAGGGTCTTCTCGAGCCACCCAATCGAAAGTTAGGAAAATGTTTCTAATCATCATATGGAGTACATTGAATATCGAGCGCTCGAAGAGTTCACACACTCAGGCTGTTATCTTTCTCCATCATGAATGCTTCAGATATACGACGAGAAATCCACCGCTTCCGAATTCTCATTATCGGAAGAGCGAATGCAGGCAAAACCACCATCCTCCAGAGGGTTTGTGATACACGGGAGAAACCAGAAATATATGACAGTGTCGGACGAAAGGTGCGGTCCATGATACCAGCAGCATGATGATTGTGGATTGACCAATGGACATTGGAGATCAGATCGATCCCGCCGTGTTGATGGCATCCCGAGAGGTAATGCGTGTTCTTTGTTGTTGGTGATATCACTTAACGCATTTTCAGCGCGGGATGCACAATATCGAGAATGAAATGGTGTTTCGAAGCAATCCGGGATTTGTTTTTCATGATTCACGCGGATTTGAGGCAGGAGGACAGCATGAATTCGACAAAGTGAAGGCTTTTATCTCGAGTCGTTCCAAGGAAAAATGTTTGAGTGATCGAATCCATGTCATATGGTAATCGGTGAATCTTTTAGCGTGCATTGTCTCACGTCTTTGGCATAGGTACTGCATTCCAATGGATGAGGATGGCAGGTCTTTCACGCAAGCGGAAGTCAAGTTTTTTTCCGAGTGTGACACTGGAAGCAGTAAGCCTTTGTATCTGCTTTTGCGTATCGTCGTTTCATTCCCAATCCTTAGTTGCAGTAATAGCGTTGTTCACTAAATTCGACGCTCTCTACGACGATGAATTTGCAGAGCTGATAAGTAATGGAGTATCGAGAAAAGATGCTCAAGCGCTGGCCCCGCAGCATGCCAAAGAAGCATTTGATAAAGGGCCCCAACTAAAGCTTTTGTATAACCGCAAGGGTAACCACCGTCCTCCAAGATGTCATGTATACCTGGCTAGTAAGTCGACTAATTTTCGAGCTGCTAATGATTAACTTAATGTTTATCTCTGTTCTTCGACATTTACTAGATATGGACAAGGACAACGCAGACTGCGGGACACTTATCGAATACACGGCCGCAACTCTGGATGATGGTACGCTCATACGGATGTTTGTCTCAACTCAGCGGATCAACATGGAAGTGTGCATGAGATATGCAGTCAAAATGTAACACCCTGAACCTCACTTGTCTGTGGCGAGAGATAACTCACTGTGTATTAAGGACACTTGGACAGCATCTCGAATTCTCCAAGACAGTCTTGTCGCGCATGTCTGGGAAATCCAACAACCAGATTATAGACGAGTTGGGTGAATGGTTTCCACGTACTGCAGTGAGATTGTAGGAATTTTTGAAAACTCCCTATTTATATTCGACGCTCACTTTTAGGCAGTACTAAATTTTCTCTGTCAACATGCTGACCCAACACGTCGCTGATCCCTTGACAGATGGTGAGTGTGTTAATCCTCTGTCGAGCTCGAGCCCCGCTCACCGAACATACCACCGATCCCTTAACAGTCGGTGAGCATGTTGATCCTATGTCGAGCTTGAGCCTCGCTGACCGAACACGTCGATGATCCCCCGACAGTGGGTGAGTGTGTTGATTCTCTGTCGAGCTCTAGACTGACAGAACATGTGGCTGATCCCTTAACAGGCTGTGAGTGTGTTGATCCTCTGTTGAGCTCGAGACTGACTGAACATCGCTGACCCCTTGATAGATGGTGAGTGTATTGATCCTCCCTCTGTTAAGTTCGAGCCTCGCTGACCAAATGGTCTGCCGATCCCTTGGCAGAATGTGAGTGTCTTGATTCTCTATTCGAGCTCGAGCATCGCTGACTGAACACTGATCCCCTGACAGAACGTGAGTGTGTTTGATTCTCTGTCAAGCTCGAGCATCACTAACTGTTGATCCCTTGGCAGAAGGTAATCGTGTTAATACTTTGTCGAGCTCGAGCATCGCTGACTGAACACTGAACCCCTCACAGAACGTGAGTGTGTTTGATCCTTTGTTGAGCTCGAGCATCACTGACTGAATACATTGCTGATTCCTGGAACAGGATGTGAGTGTGTTGATCATCTGTCGAGCTCGAGCCCCATTGACCGAATGCCTCGCTGATCTCTTCACAGGAGGTGAGTTGTGTGTCAATCCTCTGTTGAGCTCGAGCCTCGGTGAAAAAACACGTCGCTGACCTCTTGACAGAATGTGAGTGTTTTGATTCTCCATTGAGTTTGAGCCTCCCTGACCGAACACTTTGCTGATCCTTTGATAGTGGGTGTGTGTGTTGATTCTCTGTCAAGCTCGAGCCTCACTGACCAAATACGTTGCTGATTTCTTGACAGTATGTGAGTGTATTAATCCTCTGTCGAGCCTGAGCCTTGCTGACTGAACACTTTCCTGACCCCCTGACAGTCCGTGAGTGTGTCATTCCTCTGTCGAGCTCGAGTCTCGCTGACCAAACGCATCACTGATCCCTTGACAGATCGTGAGTGTGTTGGTTCTCCGTCGAGCTGGAGCCTCGCTGACCGAAGACGTCGCTGATCTCTTGACAGTGGGTGAGTGTGCCGATTATCTGTCGAGCTTGGGACTGGCCAAACATGTCGCTGATCTCTTAACAGCGGGTGAGCGTGTTGATTCTCTGTCAAGCTCGAGCATCGCTGATCCGACACGTCGCCAATCCCATGTCAGTATGTGAGTATGTTGATTATCTGTCGAGCTCCAGCCTCGCTGACTGAACATGTCGGCGATCCCTGGACAGGATGTGAGTGTGTTGATCATCTGTCGAGCTCGATCACTGATGTATTAATAATTTCAGTATGCAAGTGGATGTATCCTCAGTCATTTCTACCTGTTGATCATGATTCATTAGCGTCATCGCCCCGAAGAAGATGAGATGTGGTCCATTTTACGATTTTCGGTATGTCCTGTCTCTCATAGCTCGTCTACATAATTCTCATCTCAAATGTTTATTAGCCCTCTGGGTCGTCAACATTGGAGCAAATCATGCAAATTGGCTCTGGTGAGATTCTACGCCACAACACAACGAGCATGCTGATTATTGATCATAAGCTGCTGTTATTGTCTTCGAAAACGCTTTTTATATTATGGACCTGCAACGCTCTATGGTTGAGCAGCAGTCCGTTTACTCTGTTCGCGCTGCTCTTCAGCAGTACATGGCGTCTCCCAGTGCAGGTGCCGTCAGGGAAGCTCTGAGCTCTGCCGTTCGCACATATGAAGCAGGTTTCTCTCACTGGATACCAGGGTCGGCCAAACGCTCTCAGAAGAAAGTGGAGTTAATCGACACAATCACTGAAGTTGTTGTACAGCATCGCCTGCGTATGTGATATCTAGTGCAGTTGTCAAAGTCCCGCTGATATATCCGTATTCAGCAACACCTGGAGTCTAAGCACTATAACGATATCCGAGAGATCAGGCTCAGTGAACTGCGGTTTCTTGACTGGCTGATGGCATGTCTCTGGAGGTGGTCAAGGAGGTGGAATTGTATGAAACGTTGTATGAACAAGCAATGAGCTTCATTTATGTCATGGTGTACGTGCGGGTGATGGACGGCATCCTACCTATTTCGTACGATATTGTAACTTTCCTCACATAAAAGAGCTGTATATTTCCATACAATTGCTTTCGGGTTGGCTGGATCGGCGGTGGCGTGGTGCATAGCGATGCGATGGGGTAGGCTATCACGTTATATCCCTAGTACAATGTCATGGTTGCATGGATGGCCAGGGGCATTGCTACAAAATGTGTCAAAAGTACGTTCTCAGCATGAACTGGAGCGCTGTCGTGACTAACACCGATACTAATAGAAAGTAAGCGCAAACAGTGATCAAGTTGAAAGCCGAAGCTTACCATTGAGAATCAACGCCGGGCGGTTACAAAGGATATGACGATTCGAACTTCAAACTGCATAAGCCTCGCCAGGCGAGTGAGTCTTTGGAGTGCCACCCCCTTACTGAGCAGGACATTATCTAATAACTCCATCGCTGCCATCGAAGCATATGATCATTTTCAACCGACTTGGATCAGAAGTGTTGATTTTACTGAGTGGTAACCAGGGCGATCGATAGCAGAGGTTAAGAATTCATCTAGGAAATACCGCTCATGTACTATGTAGTCCGTCAGCTCAAGTGAAGCTCAACACGCCCACATGTTGGTCGAGAGGAGTCCTGGAGGCATTAGGACACGTTGAAACAGGAAGACAGCAATTCAGGATGAATTGTTACCACGACACGTTCCTTCTTGTGCCATCAGTGACCCGGATGACTAGCAACTGCGAAATCGTGGTGAGACGCGTTCATGACTGAAACAGTGGACGTGCACCAACTATAGATAGATTTGTGTGTTTCATAGTGACATTTCTAAATTGGTAATTGAATATACTCGTTAACACCGGTGAGGTAATGCCGTCATTAATGTCAAGTGGAACCGAACATGTCTGGGGTCTTTTCGATGGGCAAGCCGCCGCTCCATCAATCACTCAAAGTCCCGCTGATGCGGCACAAGAGGGCACGAAGCTTTCTCCACGTCTCCCCTCGTATCAGACTCATGTGCCAGTTATGACCGTTGCAGTTACACGATTCGTCTTTCTCGGTCTTTCCGCTGGAGCGAGCAAGGCTTCCTTGCGATTCTTTTCCCCCGCAAGCCCAAGATATGTCAACACTCATCCTTTCTCGCGACCAATTAAGACCCATTCCCGCCGATTGTACAGTACTACTGCAGCTAGAACCACCAGGTCCTTTGGATCTGCAGTCGCAGTTGCTGTAATCGCTGGTGGAGCTTCACTCTTTGCCCTGGCACGCTCTCGAGATACTGGCTCTCCAAACCCGACAGCGAAAGCTATCGTCGAGGCTGTTCCCACTGCTCTCCAGACTGATTCTGAGCCGATACCCAATTTTGCCAAGGCCCTCGAAGACTTGCAAGCGGAATTCCCAGAATCCTCTATTGTATCTACCGACCCCAGTGAATTGTATGCTTACGCACAGTCGGCGTACTCTCAATTTGTTGGTCAGTTTTCTCCTCAGTTTTCCTCGAACTCTAAACCATGAAATTTCACAGGATCACCGCACACCATTGTTGTACACGTTCGAAGCACCGAAGATGTTGTAAAGGTAGTAAAAATATCTAACAAGTATCTGGTTCCAATTGTACCATACTCAGGAGGGACTAGCTTGGAAGGCAACTTGTCTGCTGTACGAAAATACACTCCTTGGTGTCATCATACCTTTTTCTGACTGAATCATGCTGCATTTTATAGCCATCCGCTGGATCAATATGCGTAGATCTATCTGCTCTTGACAAAATCATAGCAATCAATGGTAGGCGTGATCCTACACGATCTTAAATCTCCGTTGATGCTAATGTGATGTTTGGTCACAGAGTCGGATGCAGATGTGGTTTGCCAAGCTGGTGTCACCTGGAATGATCTGAATGAAACGTTGAAGGAAAAGGGTATGTCGTTGTGTAGCCGTTATCATAAGACTGACTGACGTATTCTCAGGCATTCCGTTGTTTTTTCCGGTATGTATCAAGTAAAACGAAACTATTTTTCCGGAGTCATAAGGATCTGCTAGCTCGATCCTGGTCGCGGTGCCACGATAGGTGGCATGATCTCAACTGGGTGCTCTGGAAGTGAGTCAGAACCTCGCAAAATCCAAAGAAGTCTTACAAACTTTCTCAAGCCAATGCGGTCAGATATGGAACTGCAAGAGGCGAATGGATTCTTAACATCGTGAGTGAGCTTCTCAGTTATGCTAAGAATATCATTTGGCTTATGAAGGAGGTTTGTAAGACAGTGGTACTTCCGTCGGGCGAAGTGATCAAGACGCGGCAGCGCGCCCGCAAGTCATCGGCAGGTTTTGATCTCACTAAGTTGTTCATAGGTGCGGAAGGCACCCTCGGAATTATCACAGAAGGTAGGCGGAGTGTGTCCGTCTATATTTGGTTACACTGACTCATGTTCCTTCGTGGCTTGTCGTTCTGATACAGCTACGTTACGTCTTGCCCCCATTCTGCCAAGCACCGTTGCCGTCGCGCAATTCTCTGATATTCGGCATGCAACCAATGCAGTATGTGACATCTTGAACCACGGCGCAGCACTACGTAAGTCAGAAGCCCTTCAGAGGTGCTAAATGCCGAGCGGTTCATATCTGTTCCCCACAGAATGTGTCGAGATCATCGATGAACTTACGATCAAGGCGCTAAACCGATATGGGACGTCTGCGAGAAAGTGGCCAGAGAAAGTTACTCTCTTCTTCAAGTTCCAAGGCTCCGATAATGTAATTCAGGAAACGTCACGCTACGTGCAAAGCGTGATTACGAAACATGGTGCGACCGACTACCAACTTGCTTCAAACGAGCAGGAAAGCGAGGATATCTGGCAGGACCGGAGAAATGCGCTTTTCGCGTGCCTTGCATATCGTCCGGGATGTCAAGGATGGATGACTGACGTATGGTAAGTAGTTGATGACATTCCTGGGATCGTCAATCCGGCGACGCCCTATGACAATTTGCTCACCCGTGTTTCATTAACTGTATTTGTCTAGCGTCCCAGTGTCACGCCTACCCGATCTTATATCTGCTGCGAAGCAAGACTTTGAGGAACTCGGTCTAGTTGCACCGATCGCTGGCCATGTTGGTGATGGTGCGTTCTTTGGCACACTTGTGTACGTATTTACTCATGTTGTGCTACGAAGGTAACTTTCATGCTCTCGTTCTCTACGCGGACGACGCGGAGCTTGCCCTTGTACGAGAGGCAGTTGGTAGGATTAATCGCAAAGCCATCGAACTCGAAGGAACATGTGAGTGTTGTCTTTAGTTAGTGAAGTGTTAGTGTTCATAATCTGGTTCACGCTTTAGGCACTGGGGAACACGGCGTTGGTGCAGGTAAACGGAACTACCTCTTGACTGAACTTGGGGAAGGCACAGTAGCCCTCATGAGAACGATCAAACAGACGCTAGATCCCCATAATTTGTTTAATCCAGGGAAGGTAGGCAATTCCTTTGCGAACTAGATGTTTGATACGATTGTATCTTATAGTTGTACCCTGATGTTTCGCCGCCATCCGACACAAATGCGTCGACAGAAGGTCACGCTAATTCGAATTCGAAGCCGGCCAGCAGCAAATCTTAAGTCTCAGAGCCAGGTGCTCGTGTTTTTGTTTCGCCTTTGAAGGTTGTATTCTCTCGATGATATCCTGTTCTTAGAAGGACGACCGAGTATTTATTAATCAACAATTTGACTATTATTCAACGGCCCTGTTTTAGATTAGCACACTTGACTGCAGAAAGCCGTCGTTCCCGTGGTCATCTCGAGTGGTTTCTTGGTACTTCTGATGAAGCCATTGTGCTAAAAATATATACAATTGTAAATTATTTTGCAAATATGTTCTGCATATTACCTTCCAGTCAATCTGGTGATCTTTCGGGTGATAGGATTGATAACCCCGATGTGTGAGCAGGGCCCTTAAGTTTAAGTATTGTGCGATTCTAACGGGTTTTTTGTATCTTGCGAAGCAGTGTTGATTTCCAACTTGTTGGGTGTCTTACTCCGATATTATTATGCCCTTGACTTTGGCTTTTGAGTCGATAGTTAGTATTAGCTAGAGTTGATTCCGCTCTGCTGCTGCAAATGCAATGGACTCTATCCCAGGCTAAATTCTTCAGGCGGTAGAATGAAAACATCAGCCATCGGCGGTTACCGTCCAAAGCCCACTCCGATGCTCTCTTGATCCGCTTGTTAGGGCTCTTATTGGTTGTGCCAGACTTGAGCGCTGAGCCATAAATAAAACTCATGTGTAAATTTGTAATATTTACGTAAATCACTTGTAGCGATCGATCAAACCACAGAAAAACAAGAAAACAACCAGAATAGCACTACACCCGCATGACACCCACTCCTCGGTGCACCGCTTCCCCACAGACCGAGAGCAATGAACAAATTCCGTTCTATCATATGCATGATAACCCACTAGCTGACCTGTAAATTTCTTGGTTTACAAAGTCACAGAATGGCTAGATCCACACAAGCAACCCAAATCTCTTCTCGCAGTGAGTAAACAAGAATCAGTGTCATCGTGGGACGACCGGTTTCGACTAGACCGACCGACCGACCTACGTGCGATGATGAAAAACTGATAACGAATGCACGGATTTATACCAGCAAAATCATGAATCCGGAGAATCTTCTTTTGTGGTGCATGTAGCTAACCATATATTAATGGGCTCGCTTCCCTTCTTCGAGTGAGGACTGTCTTTTTTTTTTACCTACTGAGCACGACAAAGTCCACTTTCACCCACAATTCCACCGGTCTCCGCGTGGTGGAGTCACTCACTGCTGTCAACTTAAGTTCCCTTCACCGGGCTACATAACCATAACCATTTGCTACCTGGGACTCGTACCCACACTTTTCATCATCGCAGGACTCGACGTTCATCATGCCGGGAGGGCCGCAGAACATCCCCAGAAGGACCTCGCAGATGCTGCGCTTTGTAGTCGTTGGAGGGAGCATCGCAGGCGTCGCTTGTGCGTATGCGCTACAAGAAGCGGGTCATCAAGTATTGGTTGTGGAGCAGGGCGACGGGAGATGTAATGTATGTAATCCATTTCATCCCGTCCTGGGCGGTATGAATTTTAGACCCAATCTAGAGTCACGGCGGAATACGGTGCCCACCAAATATGACGCGCCTGCTGAATCACTGGGGACTCGGACCTGCAATCGCCAGGGTTTCGATAAAAGCTAACAGGTTTACATTCAGGAATGGTAAAATAATGCCCCCAAAAGATCTCCGTTATCCGTCTGTATTCATAAAGTTTCCTTGCAGGGAAATCCGGGGAAGAACTCGGCCCTCTCGTACTGCACGAGAAGCTTATGAAGGCGTTGGCGGCGGATTTTCTATATATGCAGGTCCGCCGCGTTCGTTATATGCGACATTTTCGGATCTTTGATGAATATGTAATAGCATGGAGCACTGCACGCGATGTTCGTCGAGTTTGCCAAGAATGCCGGCGTTCAGTTCCGATATAACACAGAAGTCGTCTCGGTCGATCCGTGGAAGGGCGTGGTGGTCACGCGCAAGGGTGCTAGATTGTCTGCAGATGTGATCATTGGTGCGGATGGTTACAGGAGCGTCGTCCGTCCTGTGGTGGTTGGTCCTGAAGGAATCAAAGGCGTTTTGGATAAGCGCGTATCGGTGAAGTAGGCACTCCTTTTACCGATCATTTGTTTTTACGGCTAATGCGGACTACCGCTCTTAGCATCACCGTGCCCACAGACCTGATGCGGCCACACAAGGATCTTTTTCAATTAACGGTCTCACCAGAGGTATGAAAATGAAGATGGTGATCGCATCTTTATATGATATTAACGCTTAATTAGTGGTCACTATGGCTGGGTGATGATTGCGCGATGCATGGGCTACTCACCGTGTGTACCCTGGTCACGAATGCCCGATAGAACACTACCTAACTTTCCGAAAGGTTGATCCCAAGTCATTCAAACAAGAATATGCCATAGTCATGCATGTTCCTACGGATGGAAAACCAACACAAGACTCATGGGCACGGTCACAACCTTTGGATGAGAAGTTTTTGAAGCTGGACCGCTTTGAACCTAGGTACATCCGTGGTTCATTTCCCTCGACATCGCTGATGTTGGTGAACAGAATACAAAAGCTAGTACGATTTGCGCAGACTATGACACCAACTGGCCATACTATCTACGAACCCTTTGATAACTGGGTTCATGAAAGTGGAAGAGTAGTGCTAGTTGGTGAGGCCGCCCACCCATTGATGGTATGTACGTTTCCTTCCTCATCGTATACATCACCCAATGATCGCTGGTTTCCACAGCCCAACGGGTCACATAACGCTGCAATGTCGATAGAGGATGCCATGACACTATCGACTCTCTTTTCTCTCCCAGCAGCTAAATCACATACGTCCGTTCTCCTTTCCGCTTACGAAGAGCTACGGCAGCCACGTTGCGCCGCAACGCAAGCCTCTGAACTACGGAAACGAGATTTCGTATGCTTGCCCATTGGTCCTGAACAGCAAGCTCGCGATGACGGTTTACGAGATGCGAGAGCGCGTGCGTTGCTTGACTGGGACGATGCAGAAGAAGAGTTTTTGCGTGACACATGGGAGGAGTACATCGACCTATTCGCTTTTGACGCTCGGGAGGCGGTGGAGGATTGGTGGACGAAATGGGGGCGGCTATATCGTACCCGGGGGTGCCAGCATCCTGAATAGAGAGTGCGGTGGGGAAGTTTGAGTCGCTATATCTGGAAGGCCGTAGCAGGTGTGCTTTTACGAGAGGACGAACGAAATAATGACACTTATACCTTGGACGCTATTTACCCATATGACGACTCAGTCCTCAGACCTCAAATTCGAGTCTAAGGACCGTATCGTTGCTTTCATATCTATTGCCACTGTCACATATTTGGACGTAGTCTCTGATCAGTCTCTTGGTGCCATAATACTAAAACGGACTACAACCCGTCGGTTATTTACCGATGCTTGACCGTTTACTTGCATGGACACTGGACAGCGGGAGAACAGGCATATGGTCATGTTATAGTCTAATTAATCCATCAGATAGGGTAGTATGTTGAACCCCGGTTTACGTGAGAGACCGTACTCACCACGACGGGCAACATACATTTCGCCGGCACATGACGAGCATATAAGCCACACCGGCACAAAGAGGCGTTCAGAAATTTCCCGTTGTGCTGAAGTCATATTTCATATTCCCATACCAGGAACACGACAACATCGTTCGCAATACGAGTCTGTGTACTTTCAAGCAAAGAACAGACTCACACCAGCACCCGTGGATGCCAAATCTCAAGCGAAGAACATACACGCACCAGCGCTTTGGATTAGATCTGGACCTGCGATTATCCATGGTCATAATTGAATGTGAGATAGCGTCATGGAATATTCGAACTAGCAAACCCACAAGAAGAAGCTGCGAATGACGCTGTCACTGTCTGCACCATATGTGGAATATATAAAGTTCAAACTTTGAAGCATGGAGTCAAGCGTCGGCTGAGCAGGTATTTCCAACTTAGAACTATTTGACCCAAGGAACGAAAAATGAAGTAATTGTGTACTGACTCCAGAAACCTTGGTTGCAAGGTAATATATAATCATGAGATGATGAGATGAATGTATCCGTCTATGGGTGGGTAACAAGTGCGAGCACTCTATAGAGGGTAGGAGGCATTCGGAGCGTTGAGATGCGCCCTTGTTTGCTCCTCCTTCTCTCTTGCTTGCTCTGTAAGCTGTATAAGGGTAATGAGTATTGCGGGTCGGCGATAAGATGATTACACGAACCAAGGCTTGCCACGAGTGGTCAGCCGGCCGCTGGAAGGTATTAGTATTCACACATATGGATACATCAAGCTTGGGACTCACGCGCTGAAGGGCGGCCTGGCGCTGATTATGCGTAAGGATACCAGCGCCAATCAAGACGCCAATAGTCAAGCCCTGTGCCCACATACGCACTTGAACGATCTTTTGGGGTAACGTCTGATGTCTGCACATGTCTCCAATCAGAGACGAGAAAGAACTGTCGACGTAAGGGAGACCACAAACCTATCTCTAGAGATAATGGTGCCAGCGACTGCCACTGATAGAACCCAGCTTCCAAGAATGATGCTATACTGGTGTCGTGTTGCCCAGTCACCGATTTTTTCTTTCGTTGTCAAAGCCTCCCATCGTGCTTCTTCCACTGCTGCTTCTCTGTCCAGTTCCATTTTACCTGCTCCAGTCCTGCGGGGCGTTAGAGGGCGATATTCGGTTCAGGAATTGGGACCCACCAGTGTGCACGATCGAATTCTAGACCACGTCTTTCACCCTGAATGGATATGCAAGGCGCGATCACCATGACGGTACCCATAACCTTTAAAGGTAGAGGGAGTGCCCGGTAGAATGCCCATCGACGGTGAAGCAGTAGTGAACCGGGGATAGCGACGGCTGCGCTTAGAAGTGCGCCTTCTGTTGCACCGCGGATGCTAGCGTTGGTGTGGCCGTCGATTTCTTCCTGTGTGAGGATCTTCATTGTTGTATTAGTGTGAGGTTTTGAGGCTTGCTCTTGTTGTCTTTCGCGACGGTGGCCTGTAAATCAGTCAAACAGTCTGCAGTACTTATATTTGGTAACTGATGCCCGATCGGGGGGAGCCGTCCAGGCGTGGAGACTTGGACTTGAGTGCGGAATGATACGGGCAACCGGGACTGCGTCATTGATTGATCAGCCCGAGTAATTCCGATTTCACCACGACGAACAACAGCTGCAACATTACTATACTGTATGAGTAAGGTCGAACAACCGGTGAACAGAGTTTGTGTTTTCTTTTCGCCGTGCGGAGACTAATTTAGCATATACTCCGTTATTGAATATTGAATTGGTAATTATAATTAGCTCCGACTTGGAAATCGCGTCCTCAGTTGCCTCTCGATTCAACTTGGACTGGTTATGCTCGCCTTGCAAAATGGCATTTACGGTCTCAAGCTCAAGCTCTTCACCCAATCGCAACGCGTTGACTGTTTGTGAACAGTCCGCCATAGATTTACGCCACCACGCGTGACGTCACCAGGTATGTTGTAACTTTTGTGGTGAATTTTGTGAAGAGCCTCATAAGCGAGTGTATTTAATATTATAATGGCTAGCCCTAGCATATATAACGGGCCTTTCGTCGTCCTTTCTCCTTCAGCCCTTCCCTCCCACTTCTCTCACCTTCTGCATCCTATCTCACATTCTTTTCCAAGTCGTTCTTTACCATCATGAGGTTATCATCATTTGCTGTCCCCATCCTCTCTGTATCAACCACATTCGCTCTCTCTAAGCTACCGCATCCTCACAGGCCTCACAGGCGCGCCCTTATGCAAGATATCTGTGGTTCTCTCAACTCTGACCTGGTTCTCAACGAGGTCATCGATAGCTATGGTACGCTAGTTTTCTTTCGCTTTGAGACTCGAGAGCCGACCACCTTTTGAATCAGGCAATCCCACTGTTGCAGGCCACATCGAAGCTTGCCTTTGCCTCTCAGATGTTGGCAAATTCGTGGAATCCAACGCCGTTGCACAGCAAGCTGTCGAACTTCTTTACGACGAGTCTAAGGTGGAGGCCTTGATCTCGGACATGGTAATATTTTCTGTATCATTCTCAGTTGCATTCGCTGAATTTGTAATAGGTCACAGGCCTTCCGACAGCCTCGCATTGCTCTTACCCTGATCACGCTCGTGCTCTTTGCACGGATTCCAATCCGTGCGATTTTGAATGCGCTGATGGTTACTTGGCATTCCCTTCCGAGAGGCCCACTTCTTGTAAATGCCCTGACAACTTCATGGAGTGTGATGGAAAGTGCGGTCCTTTTACGGTGTGCCCCAGCAAAGCACCTCCGTCCCGTCGTGACAATGAGCCCCAATGTGCCGCTGGCCGCACCATGTGTGGGGTCCCTGGTACTAGCACTGGTCAACCTTGGAAGTGCGTTGATATTACAACCGATCCTACAACTTGTAAGTTGTCTCCTCGCAGTTACGTCACTAGACTCTCATATCAACAGGTGGTGGATGTGTTGAGGCATGTCCTTTCGGACACGCACCCGTCACTGGTGTGAACTGCACGGATATCAAGGGCGTCATTCCTGACACTGTTTCTTGTGGTAACGGGCGTTGCATTGTGAAAGACTGCGCAGAGGGCTTCGTCGTCAGTTCTGCTTCGGATACATGCATTCCTGTGTCCGACCGTGTTACCGCTGGCTCTGAGCAACAAAGCGGAGCTGCTATTCCTGGCTCTAGTGCTTCAACTGGAAGCACGGAAAGTTTCAAGTCTTCTCGTCGCGAGGTTACCGTACCAAAGCATGGTGCGGGTAGTGCTATCGCTCCTGTCGGTGGTTTGAAGGCTCGTGATGTTATTGGTGATATTCAGCATGGCACTGGCATCGTCCATCGTGCGACTGAGCGTCTCACTCCCGGTGGTTCTGCAAGTCCCGCAGGCGTACAGGGCACCAAGGGAGTTTCTCCTGCCTCTGGCTCAGTCGAGGGTACCTCCGATGGCTTCAAAGCGACTCGTAATGTCGGTCTGGCTCATGATGCTGGTGTTATGCCAGTCGGTGCTAGGAACCTTGCTGTTGACCATATGGGTGCATTCACTGGCACCCATGAGGTCTGTGATGTGGATGCGGACTTGATACCTGTTGCTGGTACTTGTTAAGGCCGCGGCGACTGGTACGACGGCTACTGGTCAAGCAGCTTAATCTGTTTGGCCCTTTTGTTATCCACTTAACGCTTTACGATAATAGCTTTATAGTGACTCGCGGTTCTACTTAGCATTGACAGCATCACCACACAGTATATAATCCTCATGTCCCCATCAGCGTTAGTCATTGAATATATCCAATTACCAATCTAAAAATATCATGAACAGTTCTCTAGAATCTCAGGGGGCTTTGATGAAATACATAATTTTACCTAGTTGATGCTGTCTATAGGTTCATCGTTCCGGTGAGGATCGCGTCTATCATCTTATCACCACACAATTGCGGGCTCAGAGTCATCGATGCCACACAAAGAACGTCGCGGTGATAATTCATCCTGAATTACCGTCCTCCTACTTCAACGCGTCCTAATGCCTCCAGGACTCCTCTCGATCTACCAACATGTAGGCGTGCTGAGCTTGACTTGAGCCAACAGACTACATTAAGGGGAATTCGTCGATGGGTTCTTGTCATTTACCACCGTGACGCCCTGGTCACCACTCAATACAATGAATGGCACACTTCTGGTTTTCATTGAAAATGATCATATCCTTCGACGACAGCGATGGAGATATCAGATGATATTATCCTGCTCAGCAGCTGACACTCCAAAGGCACTCACTCGCCCAGTAAGCCTTATGCAGTTCATGTGCTTCGTAACCGCCCGGGGTTGATTCGAGATTCTCGATGGTAAGTGTCTGCTCTTATTTGGATCGCTTTTCGTTTCTGTCAGTATCGGGGTTAATCTACCGACAGCACGCTGGTTCGCGCTGAGAATGTATTTTTGATACGTTTGATAGCAATGCCGCTGTTCATCCATGCAACCGGGACGTATAATGCGAAAGCCCACCCATCGCGTCGCTGTGCACCACGCCACCGCCAATCCAGCCAACGCTAAAGCAATAGAATGGAAATATACATTTGTTTTCTTTGAGGAAAATTACAACATCGTCCGAAATGAGTAGGACGTTGTTCATCGCGCGCGCGTCCGCCACGACATAAAAACCGCCAATTGCTTGATCATACAACTTTCATACAGTTCCACCTCCTTGACCACCTCCACGGACATGACATGAGCCCGTCAAGAAACACCAATTCATTGAGCCTAATCTTCCGGATATTGTCGTATTGCTTATACTTCAGGTCTTGCTGAACACGAATATATCAGCGCGACGTGTGACAACTACATCGGATATCACGTACGCAAGCGATGCTGTGAAACAATTTCAAAAATTGTATCAATCAACTCCGCTTTCTTCTGAGAGCGATTGGCCGATCCTGGTATCAAGTGAGAGAAGCCCGCTTCATATGTGCGAACAGCAGAGCTCATAGCATCCCTGACGGCAGCTGCGTTGGGAGACGCGATGTATTGCTGAAGAGCAACACGAACAGGATAAACAGACTCCTGCTCAAGTCCAGGACGTTGCTGGCTCCAAAGATAGAACGCGTTTTCGAAAATAATGACAGCAGCTTATGATCAAGAATCAGCAAATTCATTGCGATGTGGCATAGATTCTCACCAGAACCAAGCTGCATAATCCTCTCCAATTTTGACGACCCAGAGAGCTAGTGAACCTTTCAGGTGAGAGTTGTGTGCATGTGTGAGCAATGGGACATGCCGAAAATCCGAGTCGTAACATAGACCACATCTGATCGTCTTCGGAACGGTAACGCTGATGAACCATGATCAAAAGCCAGAAACAGTCCAGGATAAATCTACTTGCATACTGTGATTATCAAGAGATCAGTGCTCGAGCTCGATACAGAGTCAAGACACTCACCGGCTATCAAGGGATCAGCGACGTCTTCGATCAGCGAGGCTCGAGCTCGACACAGGATCAACACACTCACATCCTGTCAAGGGATCAGCGACGTCTTCGGTCAGCGAGGCGGCTCGAGCTCGACACAGGATCAACACACTCACATCCTGTCAAGGGATCAGCGACGTCTTCGGTCAGCGAGGCGGCTCGAGCTCGACACAGGATCAACACACTCACAACCTGTCAAGGGATCAGCGACGTCTTCGATCAGCGAGGCTCGAGCTCGACACAGGATCAACACACTCACAACCTGTCAAGGGATCAGCGACGTCTTCGATCAGCGAGGCTCGAGCTCGACACAGGATCAACACACTCACAGCCTGTCAAGGGATCAGCGACGTCTTCGGTCAGCGAGGCTCGAGCTCGACACAGGATCAACATACTCACACCCTGTCAAGGGATCAGCGACGTCTTCGGTCAGCGAGGCTCGAGCTCGACACAGGATCAACACACTCACCAACTGTCAAGGGATCAGCGACGTCTTCGGTCAGCGAGGCTCGAGCTCGACACAGGATCAACACACTCACCAACTGTCAAGGGATCAGCGACGTCTTCGGTCAGCGAGGCTCGAGCTCAACACAGGATCAACACACTCACACCCTGTCAAGGGATCAGCGAGGCTCGGGCTCGACAGATGATCAACACACTCACGTCCTGTCAAGGGAACAGCGATGCCTTAAGTCAGCATCCTGACAGAGATGTTCAGACGTTAATACTGTCTAAATCTAAGCATGAAATATAAATGAAGAGTTCTCAAAAATTCCTACATTCTCACTGGAGTCGCTGGAAACCATCGACCCAACTTGTTTACAATCTGGCATTCGGACCTCGCAGATATGCGCGACGAGATTGTCTTGGAGAAGTCAAGATGCTCTGCAAGTCCTCTCGATGCACAGTGAGTTATCTCGTCACAGATGAGTGAGGTTTGAGGAGTTACATTTCGACTGCGTATCTCATGCGCAACTCCACATTGGTCCGCTGAGTTGAGATAAACATTTGTTTGAGGGTATCATCATCCAGAGTTTTGGCCGTGCATTCGATAAGTATCCCGCAGTCTGCGTCGTCCTTGTCCATATCTAAATGTCGGAGAGCAAAGATAAGCAATGAATTGCTTATTAGCAGCTCGAGAATTAGTGGACTTACCTGCCAGGCATATGTGACATCTTGGAGGATGTTGGTTGCCCTTGCGGTTGTACAAAAGCTTTAGTTGTGGCCCATTCTCGAATGCTTCTTTGGCATGCTGCGGGGCCAGCACTTCAGCGTCTTTTCTCGATGCTCCCTTACTTATCAGTTCTGCAAATTCATCGTCGTAGAGAGCGTCAAACTTAGTGAACAACACTATTACTGCAACTGAGAATTGTGAGTGAGTCAATGACACACGAACGGCAGATAGAAAGGCTTACTATTTCCAGTGTTGCATTGCGTAAAAAACTTGACTTCCGCTTCCGTGAAAGACCTGGCATCCTCATCCATAGGAATGCAGTACCTGTGCCAAAGATGTGAGATGGCGCACGCTAAAAATCGACCAATTACCATATCACATGGATTCGGTTACGCAAACCGAGTCTTTCGTTAGAACGACGTGTGATAAAAGCCTTCACTTTATCAAACTCGGACTGTCCTCCAGCCTCAAACCCGCGTGAATCATGAAAGACAAATCCAGGGTTACTTCGAAAAACCATCTCATTTTCGATATCATGCACTCCGCGCTGGAAATTGGTCAAGTGATGTTACTAACATGAGAACACGCCATACCTCTCTAGATGCCATCAATACGGCGGGATCGATCTAATATCCAAAGTTCATTAGTCAATCAGTTCTACTAGTAGTACACTGGTATCATGGACCACACCTTTTCACCGGCGTTGTTGTATATTTCTGGGTTCTCGCGTGTATTACAAACCCTCTGCAGGATGGTGGTTTTTCCTGCATTCGCTCTTCCGATAATGAGGATTCGGAAGCGGTTGATATCCCGTCTTATCTCTGAAGCATCCATGATGGAGGAAGATAGTTAACAGTGTGTGAACTCTTTGAGCGCCCGAAGCACCTATGACAATTAGCAACATCTTCCCGGGCTTCGATTGGGTGGCTAGGGCAGACTCTACTAACTTCATCATAAATATATCCCCCAACCTAATCGTAGTACATCTAACCTCCTGCATACGTATGCGACTTGGTCGAAATTGATGTTGTTATTCCCATCCTCTCCTCCGATTCCATCACCACCACTTCAAGGTAGTGACGAAACGGTCTGTATAAACTGATCATAATTAATCTACACCTACTCATCATTATCTGTATCATGACTCTGAAACGCCCTGCTCAACTGCTTTATAACCACACGAGCGCAATCGAAGTGATCGAACATCATGATGCCAGAAGCAGCACCATCATGATAGGTGCTAGTGACGTTAAAAGCTTTGATGACAATTTGTATCAACCTAGCAGAGTGGGTGTACCGTGTGAGAGGGCAACACAACTGGGGCGACCTTGGAGTATTAATATTTCCAGGTCCAATCGGTGGTCGCTACATCGGCCAGGTCTGCAGAGTGACGTCAGACAACTACTAGTATCCATTGACGTCACGATTATTTTAATATCGACACTGCAAAAGCCACTCGAAGGGTATAAAGCCCAGGCAAACCATGGCATTCTACTCTCCCACCCAACTTAAATTAATTGATAACTACGAGAAGCGCGATGTCCTCGTCTACTGCCCACCCGTCTGCCATAGGCACTAACACCCAACCCAGAATGTCCAATGCGTCTTCCACCGAACCCTCAACTCAACCAACGTCTGAACCTCTTGCCGACAGTCAGCTTCCGCCGCAAAGACACGCGGGAGCTATCGGGCTTGGTCCCTTGTACGGACAGGGAGCAGTAAGTTTACATCTACCACATCTCAGAGTTGAACGAAGTCGAGTCGCGTCGCGTTGTAGGGTCTTGGAGAAAAGCTCGGCGGCTTACAAGAGGAGATCAAGGGAAAGATCACGAATAACCCAGAACTAGTCGAACATGGGCGTGAGCGGCGTACAGGGATATTGAAGAAGAAAGAGCAGGAACAGGTATGGAATCGAGCATTCCGCTGCTCCAACTCCTCGTGGAACTCATCTATGTTAACCAGGATGATGAAGAAGACCCGTTCACAAACCCAGAAGATCATAGTAAGGCCTAAGATAGTAGGAGAAGCTATTATCTAGTCATGAATGTGCATTGGCGCATGTGGTAACTTTAACTTACTTAGTATACAAATGTCATCGCATGGCACCATCCCCATCTCTGCGCACATACAAATTCTGAGAGGCTGAACGAAAGTGACCAGCACAAGTTGTCACAGATAGCCATGCGTAGTCAACTATCCTCCCGAGCCCCGTCGAGGTGATCGCGGTTCCAATATCATCGAGCCTCGGGATCCTGAGCATGAAAAGCAAGTTCCTAATCTCATACACCCTCCTTCGACGGACCAACTCTCCCTTCGCTCAAATAGTCATTCGCAGACTCGCATATGCATATTGAAGATGACAGATGGGCACGTCAGACTACAGTCCGCAAATTACCCGACCTCCACTGAGCTCGCGGGAGTAGATATGCGTTTGGATGAGGGAGCCGTCCGAGAGCTTCATGGGCATCATGAAATGGAATGGGCGTACATGCCCTTAATGGGCGGCTGGAGATGCACAATTCTTGATGATGAAGGTGCTTATGAGGCTAATCTGACCAAGAAAAATATCTGGTACGCACCAAAAGGTCAATCTCATTCCATTCAGGGTGTCAGCAAGGGTGGGTGCGAGTTCACGCTAACGGAAACTTCTCAGAGGACAAGATCTTCCTCCTTTCAAACTGGCTAGCTCATACGCCCAAGGGGGTGATGGCCAAGAACTTTGGTCTTGATCCCAGCGTTTTCGAAAAGCTTTCACAGAAAGGTGATGAATCTGACGATAGCGTCAGTTCTCCTCGTCATTGCAAAAAGAAAAAAAAAATTATACTGTCAACAGAAAAGTATCTCTTTCGCGGGGTCGCACCTGGTACGTCCTCGCCTGGCTTGCTGTCTGACGTTCCGAAGTATGAGCATCGTTTCACGCACTGCCTTCTCGTTCAACTCCCGTCCAAGACACCAGGCAATACAGTCCGTATTGCTGATACCTCAAACTTCCCCGTCTCGATAACCATCGTCGCCGTGCATGTGACTGTAGAACCTCATGGCCTGCGGGAGCTCCACTGGCACCCGAATGCCGATGAATGGTCGTTCTTCGTTCGTAGTCGTACTCGAGTATCCGTTTCAAGTGTTGAGTGTGACATCACTTTGATCGGACTTCTAAATATTCAAGTATCGCGGCAAATCGGACCGTTAGAACTCAACGTGACCACTCTGCTTCCAACTTCCAAGTATCATAATCAGGAACTCGGCGGGTCAATTGGCCACTCGACGTATCATAGAGCTCCGACCTCATCCACGCGCGGACGTCAATCTCGAGATGTTCGTGAATAGGACAGTGGTTGATGTCTTTCTTCTGTCTTACTGTTCTTGACCAAGACACTTACCTGAGTTATCTCTCGGTTTTTGGGTGCGTCTGCTGTGGTTACTTTTTTACTGAATGAGAACATATCTCAGATCTACAGGCACTGCATCCTACAACTGCTCTAGTAACGGCCTGAGCATGTCATTATCCCCCGCCACGGGTGGCGCATCTGCAAAAGGGTCCCCGTATCTTCTGTGGAAGATACTTAGATGGCCATGTAAAGCACAAGAGCATACAATTGCACGAGTAGTATGTACAAGAATGCATCAATCCCAATGATCAGAAAGGCACAGGATCTTCTAGCGTCAACTTTCCTTCAGCGACAAGCTTCATCATCTCATCTGCTCTGCGCAAGTGTGCTTGTATTTTCTCGTCTCGCCCGCCTCGCTGCAGAATAGAGAACGCCCATATCTTCATCATCTTGGGCACAGCTGCCCGTAAAGCAACGGCAGCTTGATTGAAGTCGCCAATAGACATACCGGCATTTCGCATACAATCCATAGCGCAGGTCAAGTAAACTGGGAAACAGTGGTAAACCGCGCGTGCGAGTCTGTGTTGATCACTTACATGCATGGAATTCGTCATCCACGGGGTATGTATTAGCTGCCTGCAAGTATGCCGTTGCCCCACTGATAAAGCTAATACACGCGGAAGCACCATTGCTGTACCGAGCTTTCTGTGCATGATAGAATCCTATCGTCCTGAAAAGCAAGGCAACCATAAGGCCATAAGAAAGGAACAGAAGCGCAGGTAAACAGGCGAAGACATACTTATGTGCAATTGCAGCAGGATAAACACAAAGAGACGATACCATGCCAGGGTCAAGTTCCTCCTTACTAAGGTTATTTGATGCTATCATGATGCCAATCTCTTTGAGAAGGTCTTCAGCTTCTTCCTTCAGATGTTCAAGATGTGAGTTCAAGCTAGGGCCGCTGCTGTAAGCCTGTCATGCGATTAAACAAGTACCCAAAGAAACATGACTCGCAACACACGTTCATAGACATCATGAGGTGCATGCTACGCACCCCTCGCAAAAAAGTATCCTCGAAAATCACTCCACGGTCATCTTTGTGAACATTCTTCCAAACAAGTCGTCCCCATTCAAGCAAGTTAACAACTCGTTTCAAAAACTGAACACCGGTGTCAGGTCTGCCTCCCAGATGACTTTCCAGCATGCCTTTCATTATACATTTACTGCACTGGATGATCAATAGATGTTACAATACGAAGCTCATACGGCGCACCGGACTGTTACCGACAAAGCGGGGCGTACATCATTCCATCCCTTTTCCTTCAGGCGTTTCTGTACCAGTTCCTTGAAAGTTTCGACCTCTCCGGAGTAGGCTTGGTGAGCCGTAGCTTCGAATGTGACTGAAGCTCGGTCAGTGTGATTCCTCACGCGATGCTAGAATAAGATTGCCTTGGTTATTGTACTTGGTAATCCAGTCGGGGTGATTGAGATGGAACACGCGCTCGTCACGCATCAAACCATTGGTCAAATACGTCAAGCCCTATACATGTTGGGTCCCATGACATTGCAAGCCGAAGAAAATAACTTGAATTTACCATCAGATTCCCGTGATAGGAAAGGCCTCCTGGAGCTTGAGAGTGAGGGATTGATTTTAATTGATTCATAGATTCTACCCCTTTCGCGAATTCCTAGTACATGTCAATAAAACCTCATTACATAAAATGCGCGAACATACTTCGTATGCATATGAGATCACCCAGGCCTACATAAAAAAAACCACTGTTTAGCGGTGGTATCAACATTACAAATGAAGCTCACACTGCTAGAAAAATTTTCGAGACCCGCTTTCTGGAGTTCAGGAAGCATCTTCGTCGCAATTTGCCAAGGGAGATTTCCATCATCGAGATTGACAGGAAAAGAACATCGGTACTTTGAGGTCTTGCCACGGGTTTGGGCTGCATTCAGACCGGCACTATACTGATCTTTCTGCCGCTGCTCTGCAGGACTGAGGTTGGTTTTTGGGAGTGCATCCAGTGCCTTCTGCCACGCTTCAGCGCTTCCCTCGGAGTCTGCGAGGGCCTATGCACGATATCAGATTAGGCAAGAGGGGAGCACCGCGCGCGCAAGGACTTACGTCTCGAGATGCTGCTAGTCGTGACCACCCTTTGGCATAGCCTGGATCAATCTGCGTAGCCTAAGACGCATTAATGTTTTCTCCACATATACGATGCTGACATCAGTACCATCTTCGCATCATCGACAGCATCTAGGTATCTATTTGAAAATTATGGTCAGTTATTTTTACTGCAGCTCTATAACTGTAACCTCACCTATTCAACTCATACTGGCAAGCAGCACGGTTCGCATATAGAATGGCATTCTTATCATCCAGAGCAATAGCCTCAGTGTATTTTGCTAATGCCCCAACGTAGTCTTGCTTTCTGAAGAACTCGTTGCCTTCATCTTTGAGCTGAGCTGCTGTCGGTTTCGACATGTTTCCAAAATTTCGAAGGCTTCAAATAGTTGACGTGTGGTACGAAGGACCGCAGTTTGGACCAAGGTGGAAGCCAGATTTGAAACTGGTCGACACGAGGCATGCAGGGCATTTAATAGGGGAGTAAATGCCCAACGCCCGAGTCCAACGCCCAACTCGTATACCTAGAATAAATAGAAGTAAATACAAAGTCACTTATACATTGCAGCCGAAAATATTCTGAATATCACACCACAAACGTGACTACTCTATATACTCTTATGTTCTATCACGAACATGTAGTCTAATGGATTATAATCCGGCTGCACATCTCAGTGTTATCAGGAATTGGGCGGGCCAATTGGTCACTTGTATCATGAGGCTCCGACCTCATCCACGTGCGGACGTCGATCTCGAGATGTTTGCGAATCGAACACTGGTCGAATTAGTTATGCCACCACTATTCTTGACCAAGACGCTTAACTGAGTTGTCTCGATTTTTGGGTATCCTGCACTATGGTTACTTTTTTTTTACTGAATGAGCGGATCTATGGATTCAGCCAGGCACTGCATCCTACGAGTGCTCCGGTAACAGCCTGAGTATCATTATTATCCCCCTGCCACGGGTTGCACATTTGCGGAGGGTCCCCGTCTCTTCTGTGAAAGATACTTTTATATAAAGCACAAGAGCATACAATTACACGAGTTAGTATGTATAAAAATGCATAAATCCCAATGATCACAAAGGCACGGGATCTTCCAGTGTCAACTTCCCTTCGGCGACAAGCTTCATCATCTCATCTGCGCTGCGCAAGTTTGCTTGTATTTTCTCATCTCGTCCACCTTGCTGCAGAGCAGAGACTGTCCATATCTTCATCATCTTGGGCACGGCTGCACGTAAAGTAACGGCAGCTAGGTTGAAGTCGCGAATAGGGAGACCGGCATTTCGCATACAATCCATAGCGCAGCTCAAGTAAACTGGGAAACACTTGTAAAACACGCGTGCGAGTCTGTGTTGGTCACTTACATGCATGGAATTCGTCGTCCTCGGGGTACGTTTTAGCTGCCTGCAAGTATGCACTTGCCCCATTCGCAAAGCTAATACATGCGAGAACGTCATCGCTGTGCAGAGCTGTCTGTGCATGATAGAATCCTATCATCCTAAAAGCAAGGTAATCATGAGAAAGAAACGGAAGCGCGGGGAAACAGACAAAGGCATACGTATAAGCAACTGCAGCAGGATATATACAGAAAGACGATACCATGCCAGGGTCAACTTCCTCCTTACTAGGGTTCTTTGATGCTATCTCAATCTCTTTGAGGAGGTCTTCGGCTTCTTCTTTCAGATGTTCAAGGGGGAACTTGGAGTTCAAGCCAGGATCGGCGCTGTAAGCCTATCATTCGATTAAACGAGTACGCAAAGTAACATGACTCGCAACGCACGTTCATAAACATCTTGAGGTGCAAGCTACGCACGCCTCGCAAAAACGTATCCTGGAAAATCGCTCCACGATCATCCTTGTGAACATTCTTCCAAACATTTCGACCCCATTCAAGCAAGTCGACAGCCCGTTTCAAAAACTGAACACCGGTGTCAGGTTTGTTTCTCAGATGGCCATCCAACATGCCCCTCATTATCCATGCACTGCACCGAACGATCAACGAATATTACAGTACGAAGCTCATACGACGCACCGAACTGTCACCGACAAAGCGGGGCGTACATCACTCCATCCCTTTTCCTTCAGGCGTTTCTGTGCCAGTTGTTTAATATTTTCGACCCCGTCGGAGTGCCAGGCTTGGCGAGCCGTAGCTTCGAATTTGACTGAAGCTCGGTCAGTGTAATTCTTCACGCGATGCTAGAACAAGATTGCCTTGGTTATTGTACTTGGTAATCCAGTCGGAGCTATCTAGATGGAACGCGCGCTCGTCACGCATCAAACCATTGGTCAAATACGTCAAACCCTATACATGTTAGGTACCATGATATTACAAGCTGAAGAAAGCGGCTTGAACTCACCATCGTATTTCCGCCATAGGCAAAGCCTCCTGGAGCTTGAGGGTGAGGAATTGTTTTGAATTCATTCATATATGCCACCCCTTTCGTGAATTCCTAGTAAATGTCATTAGGACCTTATTACATAGAAAGGCGCAAGCATACCTCGTATGCATATGAAATCACCCAAGCCTACATGAAAGGTACCACTATTCAGCGATGGTGCGCAACATTACAAAGTGAAACTCACACTGCTAGAGTATTTTTCGGGACCCCCTTTCCGGAGTTCAGGAAGCATCTCCGTCGCGATTTTCCAAGGAAGATTGGCATCCTCTCCTTTGAAACGAGAAACAGATGGGCTCTCTGTGGTCTTGCTACGGGTTGTGGCTGCATCCAGACCGGCACTATATTGATCTTTCTGTCGCTGCTCTGCGGGACTGAGGTTGGTTTTGGGGAGTGCATCCAGTGCCTTCTGCCACGCTTCAGCACTTCGGTCCCACTCCGCAAGAGCCTATGCACGACGTCAGATCAGACGAGAAGGGAGCGCAAAAGGACTTACGTCTCGAGATGCTGCTAGTCGTGACCACCCTTTTGCATATCCTGGATCAATTTGCGTAGCCTAAATCACGACGCATTGAGATTTTTCCATGTATACGATACTGAGCATCAGTACCATCTTTGCGTCATCAACAGCATCTAGGTATCTATTTAAAGATTGCAGTCAGTTATTTTTACCGCAGCTCTATAACTGTAACCTCACCTATTCAACCCATGATGGCATGCAGCGCGGTTCGCGTAAAGAACAGCGCTCTGGTCATCGAGAGCAATAGCCTCGGTGTATTTTGCTAATGCTCCAACGTAGTCTTGCTTCCTAAAGAAATCGTTGCCCTCGTCCTTGAGCTGTGCTGCTGTTGGTTCCGACATGTTTCAAAAACTTCAAAGGCTTCAAGCAGTTGACGTGTGGTGGTCTGAAGGACGTAGTCTGAGTTTAGACCAAGGTGGAAGATCTTAAACTGGTCGACACGAGGCATCCGGGGCATTCATTACGCAATCGGTAGACCTCCCTTGAAAGTTAGTTTATGAATTATTACGGCTTGTCGATACGAGGATTTCACTTTACATAACATAGCGAGTGTTAAAATTTAAAACGTTAATGAGACGTGTTTCTGCGTGCATGTGCAATCTTGATCAATCACTTCGATCTGCCTTGGCTCAGCTCTGTGATAAAAGGTTGAATACGGGCAGCGCTCAAACCTGTCCATTTCGCACAGGTAGCAATCGCGAATGTCACCTACCCCGTTGCAACTTGCAATGCCATAAGCCTATAATGAAGGACACTGAGCGACACACTAATTTCATCCCATTTCGACGAGAATGAGATGGCATTATTACCGCAGTGGGCACTGTCTAATTCATGGCATGATGTTTTAGTGCACAACAGTCACACAACATCGGACCCAGACTAGTATGTACAAAATAGAAGGAAAGCAAGGGGCGAGTAGTAACGAAGTGTAAGAGAAAATACATAGGATGATCTAGTGGGGTCGAAAACTGGGATAGAAGCTACAAATTTGGATATTTACGCTATAGATACTCGTATGTTTTAAGATGAAGGATCACATTAATACACAGGCGGGTTGTCTAACGAACTGGACACATGTTGGGTCAAGTGGCTGTGTCTTTAATGAGAGGCACCAGTACGGATCACAAGATGCTGACTGGGTGGGATGGCATGCTCTGCTGGCACTTCTACACCACCGGCAAGGATGCCCACGCGCATCATCGCAAGGAGCTATGTAATGGAGTATTATGTATTCACAGCGGCCAACGAGGATGAGAGTCAATCATTAGCATCGTTAGATAAGCGAACAGAAGCATGATACACACGTTGTGCGCTGCGTGAGAGTGGGCATAGATGCCACCAAAAAAGGAGGCAGTCATGTCATTTCCAGAGTTTCGTGTGAGCAGAGCGGGTCCTCCCGGATGGCTATCAAAGAAAAAGGATGCGTCGTGAATAAAACCCGAGATGAGGAGAAGAGTGCGAGTCTGGGATTCTTCCTGGACTATTGACAGAAATTTGTACTTTTTCAGGAATTTTTTTTGTATAGGGTAACGTTTGCTCACATGTCTCCCACGTTACAATGGGCAATTCCTGCGGGGGTACAGGCCATTCAATCGAGTCCTGAACGTCCTTGAGAGCCTTGAGCTTCATCGTGAGTGCACCTTTTTCAATTTCGTTGCTGGGAAAGACACGGAGGTGGGAGGCGAAGCCGAGGGAATGGCACATAGCGATGAACCACTTGGTAGGGTCATACTGGTACCATCGGAATGCATTCCTGGTGGAAAGGCCAGACTCGTAAATAGAACTGAGAACGACACAATGGAGGTCAACTGCTACCTGTAGTCCATGGGAAATTGGTGGTGGAAATTATGGTACCCTTCCCCCATCGTAAGGATAGCGGATATAAGGTGATCACGCGGCGAGTGCTTGTCATCGTATGGTGTGCTGCCGAGATAGTGAGCAACGGAGTTGATACAAAAAGTGCTCTAAGACGAAGGTTAAGCTTTGCTTTTGATGAACAAGATGAAGCTCACATGATGGCACGCGGTCATGCGAAGGGCACCAACGAAAAAGAATCCGCCTTTCCAGTCTCCCCATAACAAGCCAGGAATGACCATTGGAAGCAAATAGCCAAAAATAGTCAAGATAACAAAGTACCATCGGTGCTGCCATTGTACGAGAGAATCCTTACGCAAGTCAGAAATATCGGCTGGTCCCGTTTTCAAGTCCGACTCGAAAATGATCCATCCGATGTGCGTCCAGAGGAGGCCACGTTCCGAGTTGTAAGGGTCAAAGTCGGTGTCGGTATGTCTGTGGTGAGAACGATGTCGGCGTGCCCACCAGTAACACGAGCCTTGCACTGCACTCGCTCCCGCAAGGATAAGAAATACCTGCAAAGGGAACGAAGCATTATACGATCTGTGCGACCAAAGCCGGTGGTACCCTGGAGTAACGCGTTTCAATGCTATCTCGTTGCAGGTATTTTCACTACTCACCAGCAGTGATGCCTAGCGAAGCGAATTCAGCGATCAGAAGAAATGACTATTGCTGAGTACCTACCAAGCATGGAATAAATGTAATAGAGGATAGTGCAAACGACAGTCTTCCGAAGGATGGGAACATATAGCAAGCCGTACAGGGAAAGGGCTGGTGTGATAACGAGGACAGAAAGGTTGAACCATCGTATGCCAGTAATGGTCGGAAATCCTCGTGTCAAGTTCTTGATAAACTGCATATTATGTGACAGTCGTCACCACCACAGGAATGGCGATAGAAGAAGACACGGCCAAGAAGAACAGAAGGATGTCGCACTTGTTACCAGGCTTATTTATCATGCGACAGTGGGACATTAGTCCATAAGATTTGTACTCGATTATATGTGCCGTTGAGACATAATACGCCGGGTGAGCCGATCGGGCAGTTAAAATTCGGACGAATGCCGCGTGAAAAGCGTCTTTGTAGAGACTAGTGTAACTTGGGGCGAAAAGTTGTGGAAGACAAAGGCAGAAACTTTCCATGAGGCTTGATCCGGGTTGTTGTTGCCGATATTTGACCCGAGACAATGAGACTCATCATTATTACCTTCACAACAGCCTTGCAGATAGGCACTAACACACAGGTTTCCACCATGACCAGATGGGCTCGTGCCATGTTGTCGTCACGGAGTAGTTATGCCTCGGGGCTGAGATATTCTTCCATCCCGGTCGTGTCGGAATGAACGAATCATGATTCACTGGCTGCTGGACCCTGGTCAACTCGAGGCCCGTGAATTCAGAGAAAGTATCGGGCTGTGGCGCCAAGAACTGGATTGTTGGCGGTGCGTAGCCCAGCAGAGCCTAGTGTGGTCTCTGTCACGGTTTCGGCGATGAGGCAGAGAACAAGAGATTCAAATTTTTCATGCCGTGTCGGAAAGCGCCATGCATATGGAGTTACATACCCGATCGTCCGTAATTGCCATATTATGATTGTCTCACTAGTAATAGCAACTATACTGGTACTATGTCCCGAACCCATTGTTTGAGTATTCGCATTCGCAATGTCTTGAAATCGATACTGACCCCGAAGCACGACAATGTGTTTAATGCGACTCAGGTTTCAATCTACATATTGTAAAAACGGAGCGATTTCCAATTGGTGTCGCGCCCACCACTTGAGCTTGATCCGATTGTAAGAACGGAGCGATTGCCAATTAGTGGATTTATAATACATATTACCTCCCTCCACGTAAACGAAGGTCGCTCTATTATCGAAAAACCAACATCTATGCTCGCCCTCATGCGATCGCCATAACGAATTACCAAGAAGATGATCCTACGAAAGAAATTACTATGTCAGTATCACCGGTCTTGTGGTCAAAAAGACCCTCACCCTTGTAAACATATCCATCTTGAGATACGAAGATTGGCAGTAATCACTAGTTCTCTCAGAGGCGGGTTTCGACTCCCGTTCCATAAACGTGTTCGTGGAGGCTGACTTGGTCAGTTGCCCACCGACAACATCGTTCCATCAAAATTTTCTCAGGTGTGATTGTGAGAAGCAGAAGAATGCGCAGAGATCGATGGTAGTGAACCGCAGCGTTAGGGCGACGTCATTCGTCGTGAAGTTGGGGCAACCAGAGGCAGAGTAAGACAAGGATCATCGGTTTTGCGATCAAGTACGTGGTATGCGTATGTCATAATCGCCAGCAGGTTGCAAAGTATCAGGGAACACGATATCTGGATACAAGAATGCGAACGTTTGTATTAATATGAGATCCAGAGTAGAAACAAGATACAACCTTAAGATTCACTGCAATTATCTCGACTTCTGTGGGTGATGGAAACTAGGTGGTGGCACCAGGAGAACAATGTCGTGACGAGCTAGATGAGAATATCATTCATCGCTATCGAGTGGGCATGTCCAGAGCAACCGGAGGGAAAAGACCGCCAGCAAACAATTATCTGATTCGATGCAGCCGTGAGCATAACAGAGAGTAAGACATCCACTTGCGAGTCGGTGGATCACTATGGAATGACCCTGGTCAGTGTGAACTCTAGGGCCATCAAGGTACCAGTTACATTTCCGCGCCCTATGCACAACATCCCCTGCCCATACAAGGAAGAACAGAATTACCACCCGAGGACAAGGGAAAAGCCACAGCGCTGAGCTCGTAACATGTGTAATGGAAAATAGCATGCTCATACGCGCAGACCTTCAGACCTGTTTGAACCAGGAACTGATCACGTTCGCTGCACTAAACAGTTCGGCGACGGCAGAATCCGAGTCCATCCGTCCTCCTGCCAAAATCTTCTTTCATGTATTCGGAACCAGACAAGAAAAACTATGAGCCCCGAGTGCCACTTCCTGCACAACAGTCGCCGCCGCCAAGTTGGAATATGACAGGATCCTGGCAAGCTATCGATGTCGTTCCCATCCTTGCTGATGACGAAAATCGTTCAAAACAACACAGCATTGAGCACTCAGGGTGCAGAAGTGAGTGTGCAGTAATGTTGTTCGTGCTGACGGAAATCCCTGCAGGGTTGATTCGTATTGGATTATCGTCTCTATAAGTTGGGAACTTTCCAGGCCAGAGTCAAGCGAAGAACGTGAACGTAATGCACCTGGGAATCGTTACATAATTCCGGGAGTTGAAAATCTGGCCGGGTAGTACGGGAATCTCGAACTCTTACGACAGGCCACTTCCGTCAGGTCGTACACAATGTGTCAAAGACTTGTCGAGTTGGATCTCACTATTGGCCAAGAATGACCTTCATGCATTTGCCTTCCTGCCTATAGTATAGCTTGGCACCCTTATTTGCAACGAAGTGAGCGGTTCGATCGACTCGATGAGCCAGTGAGTGCTAATTGCTGGGGGAAATTGAATGTTCTGATGAATCCGCACTCGTTGAAAGAATCTTTAATATTCATACAGGTGTCATAGAAAGGTCCTGCACTGGCAGGAGACCACTCGAGGTCGAACTTGTGGTCAAGGTGTGATTTGATCGGTTCGTTTTGAGTTTGCATGTTATGGCAACGAACATTGGTAGTCCCTTGCTCGTAAGGATATAATGATGCGCGACGACCAGTTCACCACAAAACATGACGGTTTTACTTTCATCATATGACACCTGATTTACCAGGAATTACGAAACGTCCAGTGACTCTGCAGATTGATTATCCTCAGAACTCAGCATGAGTTGTGGCTGAAGACACCATCCCTGAAGCCAAGGTAGCCCAAGGGTTGCCAGATTCTTCCGCCTCCAAATTGGTTTAGAGAACGCTGTTGTGCGTATCTCATTTCGTCACTTCGGGGGGCTGGGAGCCATGTGAGCTGGAGGTTTTTGTCGCGGTCCGCTACCTTGGATACTCCCAAGTCGGTGTCAAAAATGTTTTCAAGTACGGTTGTTCTGCATCTTCTTCGTCCTTATCTACACGCTGACTGTCATGCGACAGCTTAGGGCAGCTCTCCGTAACCCGAATGACTGTCTCAATTAGCTATCCGTGAAACTCCGACAAATGTGCGATCATATTCTGTTGAACAATGAAAATTCTGTATGCAACAAGGGCTGATTTCTGAGCCCCACTTGCCGCGCACCCTCTGTCACCCGTGACGTTCTAGCTGATAACACAGTCCGACCACCGACTGTTTCTGAAAACTGGAAATAGGGGAAATGCATCTTAATCAAAGATGACATTGACAGCATCAACAATGGGTGCGATTTTGACTGTCACAATGGCAGCTCTTGTGTCGTGCGCGAAAGTCTCAGCGAGTAATTATAACCTTACCGTGTCTCCTGGAGCAGTGGTATTTCAACGATCGTGATGCTGCAGTGCTGTACCTAACGTCCCCTTGCAGAACATTAATCCTCTGATGTACAATGCTGTAGGCGCCAACTACACGATACGGCGCACCTTGTCTAATGTTGGCTTTAACCCCGCCAACGCTGCACCCCAATTCATTCAGGTCTTTGGCCCTTCGTTCCTCGATGTCACCCGATCATTCGCCACCATTTGCTCGATCGCTTCGAATCCTAGCTTTGTTTTTGTTCATGAAGCACCCATCTGCATCCCAGACCTCAACGCAGGCTTCCTTACAAGGAACTGTGGCGATGCAATGGGGTACAACGGCTGGTACAAGAAAAGCATCTCAGCATGATCAATATGACAGAAGTTGACATGGCGCTGGCTTCTACGACGGGAGATGTTAATATACAAGTTCAAATGGGTTGGTTCCGCTTACTTACTACGCACAGATTGTTGATCTCGACCGTCTTGACTTCCAGCTCAACCTTCCGCGGGACACTGTCCAAATGTTACACGGGGGCATAGGTCTATACAACGGAGATCTTTTGTTCGTCACTTCGGGTCACGCTTTGCTTTCTCCTCCGATTGTGCCTAGACCTGCCACTGTTATTCTGGACAACTTAACTCGCTCGATGATATCAAAATTCTTCCTGGCACAGACGTCATGTTCTTCACTGGCCCATATGTGAGTTGATCATAGGAAAATGACGTTTACACTATTTGCTATAATAACACCGGTTTAATGGTTGCAGGACTTACTAGTTGTTTCAGGCTAGGGCTGCAAAGAGGGTTGCTCGACGTTCGAATCTTTCTATGTTGGAGTCAGAAATGACTCCTGAATAGGCGCACTCTTACCTTCAGCCACTTGTCTAACATTTTCAGCACACGGGTCCGAATGGTGAAAGGGTCGCCTCAAGAGTCAAGCTACTCGTCGAGGATGGGAAACTACGCGGGAAACTACACGCTAGCCTCTATTCTCGTCTATCGAATCATGTAGTGCGTCCGACCCTAAGCATTTTCTTGGTGGTAATTTTGAACCTGCCGCTGTCAAGGCCCATTTAACTTGCGGTCCTGGAAGCGTCAGTTAACAGGTGCACGGGACATCGGAGGAGGACATCTCGAGGGTGATGGGCGAAAGAGTATCATGATGGTGTGGAAAGATGTGAGCTACTATATCAAATTTTCAAATTATCGGCATATGGGTATAGATGAGCTCGTAGGGTCACTCTCAGCGGACCTTGAATGAGCTTCACAGTGCATGTCATGGACTGCCAGTGTAATCGTTGTGCTTTGGCTGCCATACATAGCCTTTGAATCTTGATCAAGTTCCTGCAATTATCACTGCTTAATGAATCCGCACTCGCATTTGATTCACAAAGATATGTACAATACTACTACAACTGATGCGTCTCAGTAAGTGATCTTGAGCGCTTTAGATAGAAGATCAATTCGAACAACTCGATTTAGGTACTCCCAGTGGCTTCTTCATCTTCAAACAACTTGAAATTCATACCCTGCGGAAACCCATCCAAAGTGTAGTCCAAAAAATTCCTCCTGTGCTTTCCCAACCACGAAAGACAACCGACGATGGCCATCTCGTCTATCCACTTCTCGAGGGTTTGACCTAGAGTACTCCCTCCTAGCGAAGGCTCATATCCTGGGAGCACCTTCCGTAGTATCATCTTCATATTCGAGAAAAGTAACTCTGAATGCTCTTCTGACATCTTGTAAAGGAGCTGGGCCTTAGGCCTCTCGCGCGGCTGCGAAGAGTACGGTTCTGGTAGGGACCCCAGCGTCATGCGACCAAGGCATTGAATTATAGATGCCGTTAACCGGTAATAATTCTGACTGACGGGATTGGTGGTCGGCCCAACCATGCCGCACATTCCTCGTAATGAATATGCCATATAAAAACCAGAAGAGAAACCTGATGATGAAACGTGCTCATGCATAAACCGAGTGAAGTTCACAACAGCTCCATCCATTGGAGTGCCTTTCTTGAATAGCCTTGGCAAGATTTCAGGGGCCTGTGGGCTGATACACGAGAGTGCATGCCACACTGCTGGGCTGCTCGACGCACGTGCAAGAAAGCACACTACCGTGACTTCATCTTGGAGCTCTTCTAAAATCCCTTCACCTCCAGACATCACTGCGCCCAGTCTGCTCATGCAAGGTATCATGAATTGGAAGAGCTGAGAAGACGACTCGTTGGAAATCGAAGAGAGTAAGGGAGCGAAACTGACGCCCTCTCCGACAGGCATTTCATCCTCGGAATCTTTGCAGACCTTGAAAGCCTTCTCGACTTCTCGGCTGATTTCATCTGCAAATGAAGTGGGCTTTGCTTTCTCCATGATTCTGAAGACTAGATGTGCCCTGTCGTATGCCGTTTCGAACTGCCGAATACCCGTGCATATCTGCATTAGAAGCACATAGAGCACTACATCAACGAGTGTGAGTGCGTCAACGTCCTGGTCGAGGACAGCCGCCGGCGACTGTGATAGTGGGCGAAGAGCCGACACTTCTGTCTTCATGGTATCCGTTAATTGCGCAATGAGCGGAATAAGCAGCTCGCTCGCATGGATATTGGCTGGCAAACTCCGGAACGCACGCGCAGTGCGGAGCATGCTCCTCCTTGACAGGAAGGTCAAAGAGCCCGTCTTCCTCACGTTGACTAATAGGACAGAATTGAGCTCCAATGTCTGGGGTCGCGACAGTTTTGTGATCTTGAACACAAAACTATCATTTCCCCCTTCCTGGGAGGATCTGTAACGTGCAAGCGACGTTGCAGAATTCCAATCTGCATGGCCGATGTGGGTACCGTCTTTTCCACTGGCGTAAATTGGAGTTGGTGGTGTTGGATTCACGTTGAGCAAGGAGCTCACGAACGGAACCCGCTTTACGTATGCTTGTACCTCTGGACGCAATACAATGTTACGCAGGATGAGAGCAATGCGAGGGCTAACTATGAATATGCGGTGCAAGTCGGGGTGGCCACCTGCCAAACCTTCCCACAGGCCAAATGCGTTGTGCGTGAGGATAAATTCCTCCCCTTCCGCTGCTTCCCAGATACTGAAGAAGTAGTTGTTCGCGTGAGTGTGGTAAGTGTAAGCTGGGAAGTGTTCGAGATCAGGTGGGATATGCGATTCGACTATCATTTTTTGAAGGCCTACTTCGCCGTACTTCTCTACGAGTTCTGCAGCATCTCGCATGATGTCTGAATGAGATGAATCCAGGTAGTATTTGAGGAAGTGTAGCCATATCTCGACAGCAGAATGAATACCCTTCGCCTTCATGAAGGACTCAATCCACTGACGGCCTCCTGCGTTCTCTGGGTGATCCACTTGGAAGTAAGTGCCGGAATATGATACATTGCGATAATGCATGATAAACAGGAACTTCCTCAGGAGTTCTAGCGACCTCCGCTTCAGAGTGAACGTACCCTGAGAAAGCGCTTTATGCAAGTCCATGATAATGGAGGCCGCATGACGTTCGAGGTCCGCTAATTTCTCCTCTACTTCGTTGATATTAGAGGTGTTTCGGACGTCCTGGTAGACATTCGGTACGCCGTACACCTTTCCAATAGGACGAATGTCAAGGCTACCCGTAGCAATATCGTAGTAGTGGACGTATTCAGGATCAACACCGGTGCGTCGAAATTCTTTTTGTCGTTCTGCTTTGGACCTGCAAAGAACATCATTTAGTGCCCTGGTCTAGTGTCTACACACAGAGTGCTCAAGAGGACTCTGAAAACACACTTCACTGGTCCGACTTGGAATCTTCGCAATATGAACCGTGGAATGAAATGTTGGTATTGTGTCATAGGTGCACACGAACTCGGAGAGCCATCTGTCTTCTGAGCTTCTCCTGCAAGCTCTGTTCTGGCTTGTTGTTTTGGCGTATTCCTGCGGCGTCGTGTCATTCTGTAGAGTTCAACAAGTCTGAGGACTGAGTACTGAGCGCTTGAACGTGCGATGAACACGCCATATCCATGTGGCGGTGTTGTCGTTAAAGGGTATACCTTATTAAGTTATGTGATTGATGAAGTTCAAATTTAAACTTCGTTTTAACCAGTGACTACCGGGCATCCATGTCACAGACGAGGCAATTCGAGATCGTGAAAGTCAAAGTAGGTCATAGTCTCAGTATCAGGCGAAGTTATAGTGCTCACGAAAGTCAGAGTTAACCGGTTAACCGCCAGCCCAGTCGGACAATCAATTACACAAATACATCGCAGCCTTCGTCATGTGATCTCCCCGAACCCTACCTGAGCTTATGTGAGTCCAGCTTTATCTCTCGCGAAATGCGATCAGATCAAACATACAGTAGTTGGGCTGGGACTGAGCCTTAGCTCGGTTCGAACGCTGGCGACTTTGCCGTTAGGTGGACGGAAAATGCGACACGTGGGCTGAATGAATTTTATGTGCATATGGTATATGAAACTGGTTTTAATAGCGAAGGAATGTTAATGTGTCGATGTGTACTAGTGATGAAGCGAGTATTATGATGCGATAGTAATCATAAATCTGGGAGTGGAAGGGGGTGCAAAAATGAGTGAGCGAGCGAGAGTGGTGTGCAAACAAGCGAGTGGGTCGTACTAAGGTGCGGTGGGGTGAGAACACTAGCTGCCGTTCAGCTGGATGTGTGGTGCCGGTTCCTTCCGAGCACTCAGGAGTCAGGACCATAACGTTCAGACTCCGCCATTTCCTCTGAAAGTTCAACCGACGTAAAGATTTTATGTAAACGTTTAGAAGCTCCTGTGCAACGATGGTAGAAGAGCCTTACACACAAGGAGGTTACCTCCAACCGCAGGTATCTCTAAAGGGCGTAGCTATTTTGACGCAGCCGTGACGCGGCGTGACGCGCATGTGACGTGGCGCCTTGACGTGGCCACTGACTCGTCAAATATTCTTATATGTGTAAGCGGTCAACTTTTATGTAAACGTTTAGAAGCTCCTGTGCAACGATAGTAGAAGAGCTTTACACAAGGAGGTGGCCTCCAACTGCAGGTATTTCTTTTCAACGATAAGATATCGTCGTTCATGTGTGCTGCTCTCGTTCACAAGCCATTTACCCCTTCCACAAAATGCCAGGTCTTGTCGAAATCGAGGACGTCCCTGTCAGCCTGAGAGCCGGTCTTCCCAAACCCTTCGTTCCTCTATGTTACCGGATCATCTGCCACCATTCCCTCAATTGCTTCGAATACTAGCTTTGCTTTTGCTCACAAAGAACCAGACCTCAATGCAGTCTTAACTCTCAGCTCAACCTTCCGGACATTTCCAAATGGTAAATGGGGGCACAGGTCCATACAAAAGAGACCATCACTTTGGGTCGCGCTTTGCTTCATCGTTCGGTTGTACGCATCAATCATAGCCCTCCCTACAATGTCACTGTTATTCTAGACAGCAGACGCTTTAACTCGATCAATGATGTCATATTTCTCTCTGGCACGGACATCATGTTCTTCATTGATCCAATGTGAGTTGATTGTAGCAAAATGATGTTTACGATATTTTCTATGGTACCATCACAAGTATATTTCTTTTATCCGTCCACTGGGCAGGTCAGAGTTGTTGCTGATCAGTTTGTGCATCCGAATGGTATCACGTTCACCCACGACGGCAAATGTGCATTTGTGTAAGTTTTTTGTCCTTGTATTGCCTTTTGATCCAAGGATAAAGTGACAATGTCATATCAGCATCGACATTGGTGTTTTTAGAGGCTTCCTCGCAACGAATCAGACTCTTTTGTCTACGGTGTGAGTTTCTTACATCAATCATGATTGCAATGAGGTTCTGAGGCAAAACGCCTCCGATTCCGGTATCCCCGATGGCATTCAGTTTGATGCCATGGGAAATATCTATTCAGGTTGCGATGAGGGTACTCACATCTGGAACACCGAAGAGACACTCATCAGGAAGCTATATCTTCACAGTACTTCGGCTCAGATGATCTTCACGCAATCGAAATCTGGTCTCGTTATTTTGAATGAGGCGATATATCTGGCACATGTTCAAGCTCAGGAACTGAGTCTTGCCACATCGTGTATTCGCTGTATAGCCACCCTAATATGATCCGTACAAATATCTACATCGCATAGCACAATATATCATGACACTTCTATGCAACAAAATCAGTCTGAGGGAGGGTAACGTCTGCCCACACGCGCCCTGCATATGATGCATCCCTGTTAGAGTGTCGAGTCAACAAGAGCAGCAACAAACATCCCCACGTGAAAGGATATAATGCTGATGGTGGCCAAGCTAAACTGTGAGAGTCAGTGCGGCAATGTGTAAAATGATTCGTGCATTTCAGGTCAATGTCAATTTTGGCACCTCTTGGCACTTGCACATAGATCTCTGGTTCGTGTACATGTCGTGACATGAATATCGGATCTACCTGCTCGGCATGTATCAGACTTCCGCATATCAAGAGTTCGGACTCGCAGAGGGTAACTGACCTTCGAAAATTAGTGCCCGTCCTTCAAATCTCTCCGACTGCCTGAACTTGAGAGCATAATCGAATGTTACACTGGGGAGGCACTCCCGTGCTACGGCAACGTAAGTCTACTGACCTCTTCAAAGCATCTGTCAAGGACTCCAACAAGGGCACTAGTGAAATGAAGAAGGGTGAATATTTTGTGGGCGGGATCTTGGAGCGTCAACAAACTTTATGCCAAACTTGAAGTGCTCCTACGAGTTACGAAAACTTCAAATTTGATGGTTGAAAGACTTACTAGTTATTTCAAGTGAGGGCTACAGTGAGAGTTGCTCGACGTTTGAATCATTCTGGGCCAGAGTCAGAAACACACAATACGATTCCTGAATACGCACCTTCTTCCCTAAGTTACCTTCAGTCGTTTGCCTGACTGTTCCAGCGCATGGGTCCGAGTGGTGGAAGCGTCGCCTCGAGAGTAAAGCTACTCGTTAAGGTTGGGGAAATTGCAGGGGATGATACTACATACTAGCGTTTATTCTCGTCTGAATCAAATCATCATGTAATGAAGCCTTTCCTTCGTAGCGGTTATTTTGAAACTGCTGTCAAGGTTCATTCAAGTGATCCTGGAAGCGTCAACCTTTTTGTTAACAGGTGCATGGTGACATGATGACATCGGAGGAAGACATCCCGAGGAAGGAATATCATGATAGTTGTGGTGTGGAAGGTTGCGAGTTAATGATGTACAATTGTACGTATACAACTGGTGGGTCTACCGTAGAGACCGCATGAGTCTGAGTCAGACGGACATTGAATAACTTTGATTTCACAGAATCACCGTGACAGTCCACGCCATGGACTCACCTGCCAGTGTAATCGTCAAGCTTTAGCTGCCATGCAAAGCCTTCAAGTTTCTGCAATTATCACTGCTTAATCAATCTTCATTCTATTCACATAAATATATACAACTGATGCGTCTCAGTAAGTGATCTTGAACACTTTATATAGAAGATCAATTCGAACAAGTCGATCTAGCTAGGTACTCCCAGTGGCTTCTTCATCTTCAAACAGCTTCAAATTCGTACCCTGCAGAAACCCATCCAGAATGAAGTCCAGATAATTCCTCCTGTGCTTCCCCAACCACACGAGACAACCGACGATGGCCATCTCATCTATCCACCTCATGAGGGTCTGTGCTGGAGTGTTCCCTCCTGGCGACGGCACATATCCCGGGAGCGAGTGCTGCAGTACCATCTTCATATTTGAAAAAAGTAAGTCTGAATGTTCTTCTGGGATTTTGTAGACAAGCCGAGCCTTGGGCCTCTCGCGCGGCTGCGAAGCATATGGCTCCGGCAGGGGTCCCACCATTGTGCGACCGAGACATTGTATTATAGAGGCCGTTAACTGGTAGTAGCTCCGACTAACAAAATTAGTGGTTGGCCCAGACATTGCACATATTTCCCGTAATGAATATGCCAGGTGGAACCCGGAAGAGAAAGATGATGGCGAAGCCCGCTGGCGGTACACAAACCGCGCAAAGCCCACAGTAGATGCATCTCCTGCAGTGCCTTCCTTGAATAGTTTTGACAAGATTTCAGGGGCCTGTGGGCTGATACACGAGAGTGCATGCCACACCGCTGGGCTGCTCGACGCACGTGCAAGAAAGCACACTACCGTGACTTCATCTTGGAGCTCTTCCAAAATCCTTTTACCTCCAGACATCACTGCGCCCAGTCTGCTCATGCAAGGTATCATGAATTGGAAGAGTTGAGAAGACGACTCGTTGGAAATTGAAGAGAGTAAGGGAGCGAAACTGACGCCCTCTCCGATAGGTATTTCATCCTCCGAATCTTTGCAGACCTTGAAAGCCTTCTCGACTTCTCGGCTGATTTCGTGTGCGAATGGAGTGGGCTTTGATTTCTCCATGATTTTGAAGACTAGATGTGCCCTGTCGTATGCTGTTTCAAATCGCTTGATATCTGTGCATATCTGCATTAGAAGCACATGCACTACATCAACGTGTGTAAGTGCGTCAACGTCCTGGTCGAGGACAGCCGCTGGCGACTGTGAAGGTGAGTGAAGAGGCGACACTTCTGTCTCCGTGATATCCATTAATCGCGCAATGAGCGGAATAAGCAGCTCGCTCGCATGGATATTGGCTGGCAAACTCCGGAACGCGATGCGGAGCATACTCCCCCTTGACAGGAAGGTCAAGGAGCCTGTCTTCGTCACGTTCACCAATAGAACGGAATTGAATTCCAAAGTTTGGGATCGTGACAGCTTTGTGATCTTGAACACAAAACTGTCATGCTCTCCTTTCTTGGAGGATCTGTAATGTGCAAGTGCCATCGCAGATTGGAAATTTACTTGGTCGATATGTGTACCGTGTTCTCCACAGGTGTAAATTGGAGTTGGCGGTGCTGGATTCACGTGGAGTAAGGAGCTCACGAAGGCACCAGGCTTCATGTGTTCTTTCAATTCTGGACGCGATAGCACATGACGCAGGACGATAGCAATGCGAGGGCTGACTATGAATATGCAGTGCAGGCCAGGGCAGCCATATCCCAAACCTTCCCATAAACCAAATGCGTGGGATGTGATGATGAATTCTTCTCCCTCTGCGGCTTCCCAGATACTGAGAAAGTAGCTATTCGCCTGAACGTAGTAAGTGTAAGCTGGGAAGTGTTCGAGATCAGGTGGGATATGCGATTCAATCATCATTTTTTGGAGACCACCTTCGCCGTACTTCTCTACAAGTTCTGCAGCATCTCGCATGATGTTTGAATGAGATGTATCCAGATAGTATCTGAGGAAGTATAGCCATATTTCGGCAGCAGAATGAAGACCCTTCGCCTGCATGAAGGACTCGATCCACTGACGGCTCCTTGCGTTCTCCGGGTGATCCGCTTGAAAGTAGATGTCGGAGCATGATACATTGCGATAATGCATGATAAATAGAAACTTCCGCAGGTCCTCTAGCGACCTCCGCTTCAAAGTCAATGTACCCTGAGAAAGCGCTTCATGCAAGTGCTTGATAATGCAGGCTGCCTGACCTTCGAGGACCGCTAATTTCTTCTCTAGTTCATTGATATCATCAGTGTTGCGGACGTCCTGGTAGGCATTCTCCAGGCCATAAACCTTTCCAATAGGACGAACGTCAAGACTACCTGTAGCAACGTCATAGTAGTGAACACCGGTGTGTTGAAATTCTTTTTGTCGTTCTGTTTTGGACCTGCAAAGAATATCATTCAGTGCTCCGGTCTAGTGTCTACACGCGAAGTGCTCGAGAAGACCCTGAAAACGCACTTCACAGGTCTGACTTGGAATCTTCGCAATATGAACCGTGGAATGAAATGTTGGTATTGTGTCGTAGGTGCACACGGACTCGGAGGGCCGTCTGTCGTCTGAGCTTCTCCTGCAAGCTCTGCTCTGGTTCGTTGTGGATATCGTGTCATTCTGTGGAGCTCAACGAATCTAAGAACTAAGCGCTGAGCGCTGAGCCCCAGTGGGAACCCACTCTTCCCAGAATGGCTGAGGTTGTGACAGATTAGTTGATGAAGTTGATACTAATGACATTAATAGCACTGGCTGACCCGAGATCGACTCCCTCCTAACACACCGGCGGCAAGCAAAATGACAAAGCACAATAACACATTTTGTACAGAAAGAATTTCGTCACATCATGTGATGCTACTAGACGCGGATGTCACATTGAGTTGTTAAACTTACAGCAATTTCAACAACATATTCCTCGCTTATGATCTTCATTCGCCGAGTTAGCACTATCTCTTGCAACTTGAACCTTGAGAATCTATTCGTATTCTGAACTCTCGTACCATTAACTGAGTTCATTGTTCTCATGGACAATCTGACAGCCATAGTATGTGCTTTGCCTATTTTCCCGCCATCTTCATATCGCTGCCAGAGTTGCAGAGGTCCTGAGTTCCAACGAACGTGAATTATTCTATCCCACTCGGACGCTGCACTGATCGACCGGACTCCTAGGTTCGACGCGAGGTCAATGTCCTGAACCTTTCCCAAACCTTTCCAGTGGTGAACCAGCACTGCAAATACGAACCTGAGTAATTTATTCTACGAAAACTGCATGCCCTGGGTCACTCAACCAGTTTAGGCTGGAGGATTATCGTTGACTTAAAGGTGCAGATGAGCCGATGCGATTTAGGGGATAGCACCTACATGACGCGCGCGAGAATGAGCTCATAGTCGGAGAAGATGGGATGGATGATTTGTGCGTAGTTATCTATTTTTCTCTATTGGTTTAGCTCATGGGAGACTAGCAATTACCTATAGGCTATCGTGAGTTTTTGTCATTTTTTCATAAGCCTTCGATCTGAGGAGATGTCCCAGATCCAGCTCGCGCACTACCATATGGCAGTGGAAGTGAGATATGTGATGATAAGAAGAACAGACGCGTTCTCTATGTAACACATCTGTATCACAGCCTTCCCGTGTCATAGCAATCTCAGTACACACTTGAAGCTCCATGCGTTCCGCTTCACTCATCTCCCGTGTTCGCCTCATCATTGTTTTGTCATAGATATATCATGATGAAGTTACTCGTACAATCGTCTGAGATGCGATGGCAGGCCGTTATTACATGTACATGTATATGGTCTACATAATGTTCGCAAATGGCGAGTGACCCTCTAAAAATAATGTCCATCCACAAAATCTGTCTGGCAGGACATTGAATGGCTGGCAACTGTACAAACGTCGCTCAGGCATTCCCATCTCAGTGCACAAAGACCGTGTTTCTGTGAAGTATCGTGCAGCTAACGCAAAGTCATCATGCGCAAAGGCAATCTCCCCCAGTCCCCGTTTGCTGTAAGCCTTGAAAGTAAGATCTCCTTGGATATCACAACCTTCAACTATGGTGATAAAATGAGACTCGGCCCTGTCGTATGCGCCCACAGTGAGCTCGATGCATGCCAAGCAATAAGATCTGTGGAGAAATACCCAGGCACTGCGCAACTCAAAGAATTGGAGGGATGATGGGGCTTTGTAGATGAGCGCCCTCGCAAGGGCATGATCCCCCTGCTTGCTTGCGACAACGGCCTTCAACACGGTATACCATAACACATTGTCCAAATGTTGTCCCTCGAACATCTCTATGATTTGTTGTAGGATATCCATGGCTTCGGATAGCCTACCTTCGCAAAATGCCACCTCTGCAAGCACCAGAAGTGCGTCACGGCGGGCGAAGCAGACTTGTGTACATGTGCATTGTAGGAGAATGTCTTTTAAGTGCTCGTTCACCTGGACAATGTCTCCCCCGTAGTAAAGTTTGGCCCGCCAGTGCAAAATCTTGGACGACAAGCCATAGAAGTGATCTTTTGAGTCCGAAGACTTCACAAATAATTCATCCGCAGATGCTGTGAATCTGTACGTCCGAGCATCATCCAAGAAATACCAAACTTGGTCTTTCGTTGGTTCGTTGAGATACCCCCATGACTCGGAGCGTTGAAAGCCCTCTAAAAGCTGTTGGGACTGAATGAAGCGGCCTTGACATCTGTATGTGTCTGCACAACTGATAACGCATTGGGCCACCATTTTGTGGTTGCCGGTGGCAAGATAGAGTGCCTCAGCAGCCTTGGAAATCTTCATCGCGTCTGTGAGCTGGGAGAGAGTGGAGGAGAGGTAGCCGAGATTCCACAAGCAGTCTGCTTTGAGCTCATACGTGGAGGAGTTCTCGACGATATCCAAAATAGTGGGGGTTAGGGTAGTTGGGCGAGGAAGATGCCACCTCAAGCACTCCAAAAATTCTGAGCAAGCGCGATAAGTCTCTTCAGGGATATGGACGAGGTCGAAAGCAATGACATGCTCAATGTTGAAGTGATCCGAGATAATGACACTAGCATGACCGTCTTGTTCTTCCGAACACTGCTGGACAGTGCCATAGTAGAAGGTGCGTATCTCTTGCAAACGTGTGGAGTCAGGTACTGGCAATGAATCTTGCACATAATGTCGAATGGGTGCGAGTACCTTGATGAAGTTGTCTTGACGATAAACAAGAGATTGCATGCGTAGAACATCACATATAATGTCGACTTCTTGGAGCGATGGCAACAAATCGCCAGCCAGGTTGTCATTAAGACCCTGGGGCAAGAAGGCGATTATGGCTAAAATACGACGACCATCCTCGCCAAGACCCTGGATGGATGGCGAGTTGAGTGATAGCTGCATGGTGTCTGACAAGCTTTGCAGCTTTCCCTTGCCGGGGTTGAGCACAGCACTGTGCCGATCGTTCCATCTCTTCAGTAGTATGGCTGGAGACCAGTCATTTTGCCGCGCAGTGTGTGCGAGCAAATTAATGGAAAGGGGGTGAAAATCCAATTCCCTGAGTAGGTCCTTTATTTCTTCCTCGGCATCGCTGCAACGGGCGCGAGGATAAGTTTGAAAGAACACTCTTTCCGCAGAACTCAAGTCCAATGGCGGAATGTCCATCATTCTCCATAATACATCTGTTGCATTCCTTCGACTGCGTGACGTGAGGATCAGGATGACGCCACGGATGTCTGCAATCTTCGCAATTGCTGGTGGTATTTTTTCGAGCACTGACAATGCACTGGCCTCTTCGAAGGTCTCGGCATTATCGAGGACGACAAGGGCACTAGTGGAACGAAGAAAGGTAGATATTGAACGCAAAGGATCAGCGCCGGTGATCTCTATACCAAGGGCTCCCACGAAATGAGTCATGAAAGTTTCGAATGTGATAGTTGAAGGATCTAGATCATCATAAGCCACAAAGTAGCGCCGATCAGCAAATTTTTCGATGATGAGTGGCTCGTGAAGGATGGCTTTGGCGAGGGAACTCTTTCCCATGCCTCCCGGACCGATCAATGCAACGTGTTCACCGTTGACAACGAGGGTCGTCAACTCCGCCACGAGATCATCGCGGCCATAAAACATGGAAGGTCGTGATGGAGGCTCGATTGAGTGATACCTAACTGCGTTTAGAGGATATTCACAACCCGCAGAAAATAACAACTTACTTTAGAACATTGGCACTAGTTGTATTGCCTTCGAGTCCCAAAGTAAGCCTTTCCACCTTCATGGCAATGCCAGCGATCGCTTCAGTCTTGAAATGTCATTCAGCAGTAGAAGTTCAGGTCGAGTCACAGAGACGTACATTGAAGAGTTCGAGGGCACTGCCTATGTCCTTTTCCCAACTAGCAATCTGGTCGCGATCAATCGTGGCAGAGAAGAACCTCTTCAACAATCCTTGCTCCTTCCTTGAGACCACCTTATTATTGATATCGTTAACTGACCTGCTTAGCGTTGTCAGTTTCTAACGACAGTAGAATTCGGTTTGCTTACACATTAAGCGTCGATAAAGCATGGACCAAATATCTTGGCAGATTGTCGTTGGTAGTGTCTTTGGTCACTCTCTCGAGGATTTCCCCGATGGTCTTACATTTATTGACTATCGCCCGGAAATCGGATTGGTTCTTGATCACTGACTATACGGACATGAGGATGTGTTTATCTCATTTTCAAGAGAGTGACACCGACGCACCTGCACAACCATCAGAATATTGGCGACTGTTCCGAGTATACCTTTCGCCAAATCACTAGGTACGACGGTTTGTACGGCGTTGATGCCTGCTATAGTGACATTCAGCAGTTGGCTCATATTTTCGGCCTGGGACTCCTGAATTTCAGAAGAGAATTGTTTAGTATGTAGGTTGTTCTATCATGATGTTAGATCAGATATACTACAGTGACGCCCAAAGATGTTCCTTCTTGCCTTCGGTTTTTTGGATCTTCTTGTCTTTGGGCTTGTGGATAGCATCACCCCGGCCTGAAGTCGTGGGGTAGTAGATCCTGGACCGCATTCCATTGGGTTTTAGTCGATTAGTGAATGAGCGTCTCTGCCTGCCTTAACTTGGATGCAAGCCATTTGTGTCGACGGTGAGAAACGCACACTATAAGTGTATAACATCCCGGCGCCTGATACCATCCTCTGCTTCTCAGCAGGGGAAGCCTAACCAATACATAACTCTCTATTGGTTGATTGATGACTACGCTCGTGCTGAGTTTTCGAAATTTTATGACCGTAGTACTGGTCGCATCCGATGTTGAAACTAGCTGCAGCCTGCAGGTGATCAAAAAAAAACGTGACTGATCGTCTTTTTGTCTTGACATAAGTACTGCAGCTGGGGTATCGAAGTTCCGTACGTGGAGGACACCGTGACATGCACCTTCCGAGTCGAAGAAGCATAATCCGATCATCCGAATAGATGATATAATTATCAAGTTATCAAATAACTACCACTTCCCCATAGTTCGTACGTGTACCATGCACCACCTTAGCAGTTGAATTAAGCTCAAAAAGGAGCCTGCCGCAGTGAGCAGTCTGGCCTTCTCAAGATACGTACTAAATGCAGGCTCACATCCGAACAGCTTCGCTCTCAGTGTCATTACAACGCATCTCCTTCTATAATACTCTTCTGTCCTTCCGAGTCTCAGCTCGAAGACCGTCAGTCCTGCTCCATCATTCGGGAGAGCTGATAGCCATATGTTTCTTCCATCTTCCTCTCTCCCAGACACACTGAATCCCCCAACGAACGTGAAGACCTCAGGTCTCTCGGACAAATCCATCCATCTATCCAACTCCTTGCCACAAGGCTTTTTTCATATGTCTCAAATTCTTGCTTTGGCGAATCAACACTAGGTATTCGAACCTGAGCGATACAGTCCACAAGGAACTGAACGAGAACATCAGGCCGTACGAAGTGTACATCCGGCCAACTTGAGGATCAGAGTCAGTGCCCTCTGGGTGGGCGAGCCAATAACCAATCTTACGAATTGCAGGAAAGTTGGCTGCAGTGATCCAAGGGCATGAAGAGGACTTATAACGTGTGATCAACCAGGCTCGCACAGAAATTGACAGGACCTCGCCATCGGAGACGACAAACGGAATAGCTTTGCGGTGCTTGCTCATGTAAGTTTGCATCACTTTTGTCGTGAATGTTCAATCCGAGGTGTCCCCGATGCAGATGCATATGATGTGCTGAAAAATCATGAACATTCCTAGAATATAGGGTCAACGCGAGATCTTCAAAGCTTTGCATATATATGGTGTTTGTTTCATTACTGCCTTACCAAGGGTATTGAAATGTAACCGCAGGCTGACGCATGTAATCCATGTGTTATCATTTGCAAATGGCGACAGACCCTCTAGGGATAATGTCCATCCTTTGGATTGTCCGGTAAAGTATTAAATGGTGAGCAACCACTCAAATGCTGAAAAGGCACAGCTGGGGAGGCACTTCTATGCCACGGCAACATAAGTATTGCGTTCTGAACAGACAATGCAACAGCCTTAGTCAATAGTAGTCGCGTATCTCTCGCATGCAAGTAGAATCGATATCTAATGAATCCTCATTCTATTCACAAAAATATATGTACAACTGATGCGTTTCAGTAAGTGATCTTGAAAACTTTATATAGAAGAAGATCAATTCGAACAAGTCGATCTAGGTACTCCCAGTGGCTTCTTCATCTTCAAACAGCTTGATGTTCATACCCTGCGGAAACCCATCCAGAGTGAAGTCCAAACAATTCCTCCTGTGCTTCCCCAACCACACAAGACCACCGACGATGGCCATCTCATCTATCCACCTCATGAGGGTCTGTGCTGGAGTGTTCCCTCCTGGCGACGGCACATATCCCGGGAGCGAATACCGCAGTATCATCTTCATATTCGAAAAAAGTAAGTCTGAATGCTCTTCTGGGATTTTGCAGACAAGCCGAGCCTTGAGCCTCTCACGCGGCTGTGAAGCATATGGTTCCGGCAGGGGTCCCAGCATTGTGCGACCGAGACATTGTATTATAGAGGCCGTTAGCTGGTAGTAGCTCCGACTGACGGTATTGGTGGTTGGCCCAAACATTGCGCACATTGCTCGTAACGAATATGCCAGGTGGAACCCAGAAGAGAAAGATGATGGCGAAGCCCGCTGGCGGTACACAAACCGTGTGAAGCTCGCAGTAGATGCATCTCCTGGAGTGCCTTCCTTGAATAGTTTAGACAAGATTTCAGGGGCCTGTGGGCTGATACATGAGAGTGCATGCCACACTGCTGGGCTACTCGACGCACGTGCAAGAAAGCACACTACCGTGACTTCGTCTTGGAGCTCTTCTAAGATCCCTTCACCTCCAGACATCACTGCGCCCAGTCTGCTCATGCAAGGTATCATGAATCGGAAGAGTTGAGAAGACAACTCATTGGAAATTGAAGAGAGCAAGGGAGCGAAACTGATGCCCTCTCCAACGGGCATTTCATCCTCCGAATCTTTGCAGACCTTGAAAGCCTTCTCAACTTCTTGGCTGATTTCGTCTGCGAATGAGGTGGGTTTTGCTTTCTCCATGGTTCTAAAGACTAGATGTGCCCTGTCGTATGCCGTTTTGAACTGCCTGATACCCGTGCATATCTGCATTAAAAGCACGTAGAGCCCCACATCAACGTGTGTAAGTGCATCCACGTCCTGGTCGGGGACAGCCGCTGGCGACTGTGAAGGTGGGCGAAGAGCCGACACTTCTGATTCCGTGGGATCCGTTAATCGGGTGATGAGCGGAACGAGCAGCCTATAGACTGGCCAACTCAGGAACGCACGCGCGGCACGGAGCATGCTCTCCTTTGACAGGAAGGTCAAAGAGCCTGTCTCCGTCACGTTCACTAATAGAACAGAATTGAAGTTCAACGTTTGGGGTCGCGACAGCTTTGTGATCTTGAACATAAAATTGTCATCCTCCCCTTTCTGGGAGGATCTGTAACGTGCAAGTGCCATTGCAGATTGGAAATTTATTTGGTCGATATGTGTACCGTGTTCTCCATGGGTGTAAATTGGAGTTGGTGGTGCTGGATTTACGTCGAGCAAGCAGCTCACGAAGGCACCAGGCTTCGTGTGTTCTTTCAACTCTGGACGCGATAGCACATGACGCAGAACAATAGCAATGCGAGGGCTGACTACGAATATGCGGTGCAGGCCAGGGCAACCATATCCCAAACCTTCCCACAGACCAAATGCGTGAGATGTGATGATGAATTCTTCTCCCTCTGCGGCTTCCCAGATACTGAAGAAGTAGCTATTCCCCTGAACGTAGTAAGTGTAAGCTGGGAAGTGTTCGAGATCAGGTGGGATATGCGATTCAATCATCATTTTTTGAAGACCTTCTTCGCCGTACTTCTCTACGAGTTCTGCAGCATGGAGCATGATGTTGGAATGAGATGTATCCAGGTAGTATCTGAGGAAGTGTAGCCATGTCTCGGCAGCAGAATGAAGACCCTTCGCCTTCATGAAAGACTCAATCCACTGACGGCTGCATGCGTTATCCGGGTGATCCGCTTGAAAGTATATGTCGGAGCACGCTACATTGCGATAATGCATGATAAATAGGAACTTCCGCAGGTCCTCTAGCCGCCTCCGCTTCAGAGTCAAAGTACCCTGAGGGAGCGCTTTATGCAAGTCCGTGATAATGGAGGCTGCATGACCTTCGAGGACCGCTAATTTATCCTCTAGTTCGTTGATATCATCAATGTTGCGGACGTCCTGGTAGACATTCGGTACGCCGTAGACCTTTCCGATAGGACGGATGTCAAGACTACCTGTAGCAACATCATAGTAGTGGACGTATTCAGGATCAACACCGGTGCGTCGAAATTCTTTTTGTCGTTCTGTTTTGGACCTGCAAAGAATATCATTCAGTGTTCTGGTCTAGTGTCTACACGCAGGATTCAAAAACGCACTTCACAGGTCCGACTTGGAATCTTCGCAATATGAATCGTGGAATGAAATGTTGGTATTGTTCCCTAGGTGCACGCGGACTCGGAGAGTTGTTTGTCTTCTGAGCTTCTCCTGCAAGCTCTGCTCCGGCTTGTTGTTTTGGTGCGTTCGTGCGACGTCGCCGTGTCATTCTGTAGAGTTCAACGAATCCAAGAACTAAGCGCTGAGTGCTGAGCCCCAGTGGGAATCCACTCTCCCCAGAATGGCTGAGATTGTGACAGATTAGTTGACAAGTTGATTCTAATGACATTAATAGCACTAGCTGACCTGACATCGTGCGAGATCGATTACAGTCGACTCCCTCCTAACACACCGGCGGTTTGAGAGTTTTGCCTCGGGCAAGATTCTGATCGAAATTAGCCATGCATATGGTTCGTACTTTGAATTTTTGAGATACTTAACGACTGAGGGCAAAATGATGAAGCACAATAACACATTTCGACATCTAAATGTATTACGTAATAGCGAAGGAATGTTGATGTGTGAACATGTTAAACTTCTGAGGTGAGAAGATGAGACGAGGACAGATTTCTGATCAAGGAACTGAAGGAGTGCACTGTCAGTCGACTTGGCTCTCGCGCGCTCATTTACCCAAGTAATCGTATGAATGATTGCCATTACACAGAAAAGAAGGACCGGTGCCCGTACAGGTGTGTACGCATGATCTGGCACAACCTCGGCCATTCTCAAAACGGCGAGTTGAGCCCCAGTAAGAATCGGTCGCACAAAACAAAGCGGCCAGTAAAAAGGTATTCGTGCAATACACTATTCCTGATGCGTTTCGAAATGTGAGTGATTTTCATGAGCTAAGTGGTCGTGTATTTCTCAGCAGCCGCGAGCTCTCTGGCACAAGTCATGATCTCAACTTCTTCTATGGGCCATTTGGCCTAGCTGACCACCAAGCTGCGTGCGTTGTTGATGAGTGGCACTTGTTTAAGGGAAAGGCGCTTTGAAACCTGCGGCTATCAAGGCTGCAAGTTGAACCGTCATTTCCCACTGACAATGAACCGAACCTGGAATCGACGTGAAGCTCACAGTAGAGGAAATTACACATCTTGAGGAAGAGTATAAACACGCTTGGGGTAGTCTTGAACACACCAAGCTTCATGTCTAGTTGACATTCATGTGCGGAAGGACATCGTGTGTACCTCGTGGCTAGGGCAGTGTTATGCACCATCGTAAGCCGTTGCAGTGACAACTCTGGTCAATTCTTGCCCCCATGTACATCCCACATGACAAGAAACATCGACAATGCGACACAGTAAAATTGCAAAACAATAGTTACTACTGTGTATTTTTCAATAACTGATCTCGAACGCTGTATAAAATGCATACCTAATTCAGGTACTCCCAGTGGCTTTCACCTTCGAACAACTCGAGATTCATGCTCGACGGAAACCCATCCAGAATGAAGTCCACTATATTCCTCCTGTGCTTCCCCAGCCATGCGAGACAACCAACGATGGCCATCTCATCCACACATTCTTTAGTGGCCTCATCCAGAGTGTCCTCTCCCGACTCGTACTCGTACTCGTACTCCTCAAGCCCTTCTCGTAGGAACCACTTCATCCTCTTCATCAGCAAGTCCGAATGCGCCCTTGGCATGATGTGAACGAGCTGTGCCTTACGCCTCTTGCATGGCTGCAAAAAGTACGGTTCTGGCGGAAATCCTAGCGCTACCAGGTCATCAAAGTATTCGATCATGAAAGCCGTCAACCCGTAGTAGCGTTGACTGATGGCACTGGTAGTAGGCCCAGCCATGCCATATACTTTTCGCAGAGAGTACGCCCTGTTATAGCCGGAAGAGAAGGATCTTGACAGTGAAAATTTCGCAATGAATTCATCTGCCGGCGTGCCCTTCTTGAACAGTCTTGACAAGATCTTGGGTGCCTCCGGGCTGCTATGCGAGAGCGCATGCCATACTCCAGGGTTGCATGACGCATGTTGCAGAAAGCTTACCACGGCAACATCGCGTTGGAGCACTGTCAAAGTCTCTTCACCTCTAGACATCTTGGCACCCCGTTTGCGCATGTACGGTATCATCAATTCGAAGAGTTGAGAAGACAATTTGCTGGGAATGGAGGAGAGTAAAGGGGCGGGATTGACGCCCTCGGCGAAAGACATCCCATCTTCCATGTCTCCCTCGCATGCCCTGAAAGCCCTGCGGACTTTTCGGCCGATTTTGCGTGCGAATGAGGTGGGTTTTGCTTTTGCCATGATCTTCAGGACCAAATGTGCCCTATCATATGCCGAAGGGAACTGCTTGCATCCCGAACATATCTGCATGAGAAGCACGTAGAGCACTAAATCGCCGAGTGAAAGGGGGTCGAAATCCTCGTTGGGGGAAGCTGCTGAAGACGTTACTGATAAATGAAGGGCCGATGCTCCTTCTGACTTGAGGCTAGTAGTCAAATGTGCAATGAGCGGAACGACCAGACGGCTCGACGGAAAATTACTCCGAAATGCATGTGCGGTGCGAAGCATCTTCGTCCCTGACCGGAAGGTCAAAGAGCCTGTCTTCTCCAGGTTGAGTAATACAACGGAATTGAGCTCCAATGTTTGGGATCGGGTTAGTTTTGTGATTTCGAACATAACATTATCGCTTTTTATCTCCCACGAGGACCTTTGGTGTAAAAAGAACTGTATGCCACCTTCTCCAGCCGTGTAGTTTGGAAATGGTAGGGTTAGATTCACATCGAGCAAGGAGCTCTTGAGTGAACCTGACCTTCTGCGCCTTTTTGTTTCCGGCAGCAGCCGGACATTGCATAGGACAACAGCAATGCGAGGGCTGAGCACGAATATGCGGTGCAGGGCAGGGCAGCCAGCTGCAGAACCTTCCGATAAACCAAATGCATTGTGCGTGAGTATAAATTCTTCTCCTCGCGCGGCTTCCCAGATGCTGAGGAAATAGTCATCCACGTAAGTGCGATAAGCGATTGATGGGATATGCTCCGGAAGATCTTCTTCACCACTCTCTACAGCATATGCAGCATCTCGCATGAGGTCTGAATGCGAGAAATCTAGGTAGTATCTGAGGGTGTGCCGCCATATATCGTCAGCAGATCGAGTGCCATCTGCCTCCAGGATGCGTTCAACCCACTGACGGGCCTGTACGTTTTCTGGACGATCCACTTCAAAGGCTCGGCTGGTGTGTGATTTGGTGCGAAAATGCATGAGAAACAGGAACTTTTGCAGGAGCTCTAGAGAGCTGCACTTCAGAGCGAGATCACCCCAAGGAAGCGCTTCATGCAAATTCTTGATGATGAGGGCTGCCTGAGATTCGAGGTGCGCTAGCTTATGTTCTAGTTCGTTGATGTTTCCGGTATTATGGACATCCTGATAGATACCCAATACACCGTAAACCTTTCCAATGGGGCGAGCATCGAGGTTGCCCGTAGCAACATCATAGTAAAGGATGCATTCGGAATCAACATGAGTGCGTTCAAATTCTTCATCTCGTTCTTTTCTGGACCTGCAAAGCAGTCATTCAAATTTCAGTCTATGCAAAGAGCTCGATTGGACCCTGAAAACGCACTTCGGAATTCCGAGTTGGAATCTTCGTAGTATGAACCGTGGAATGACATGTTGGTATTGGGATGTATGCGCACGTCGGGCACCTGCCATCTGAACTCCTGCGACCTTTGTGTTGGCTCGCCGTTTCGAGATTGGGTAATTCCTACAACGCCGCGACTTCAAGATTGAAACATATGGGTGAGAGGGACTAAATGGTGAGCACTGAGCACGTATGTATAAGTACCTGTAGCGCACCTTGTGGCCAGGGCAACAGTACTTGTTCCTGGAGGCAAAATATTTTCACTTGTCCGTCCATATACAGATATCCCTAAGCCGTCAAATTTAATTTCAGATCCAGAATTTACCTGTCAGCGTCCGAGTCAGTGTCACGGTTACACTTATCTCTCAACAAGACTCACCTACAACCAAGGACCTGCACTGCTAGTTTTCATGACAAGGCTAATACAACTCCTCAAATCCGTTCAGCGCACCATATGCATGGCACACTGAACATACTTGAGGGGTTGTGTTCAAGTTTTAGCTACCGTCATAGAAACACAAGCCTAACCACATGTTGGTTTGGACTCGGAGTCGCCCAATGATATCGATAAGATATCATAGATCGATCGATCAGTATCCAGTGCCTGTTGGTCGCAGGGGGTTTTATATCACAAGTCGTTTTGGACATGGAGATAGTAACGGTTGTTCGAACGGCAACATTCGGCTTGCCGCAAGGTGAGTCGGACTTTAAACCCAAATATAAACATTTTCAAATTCTAAGCTAAAGGGCCAGAGCGGACAAAATTCGAAGTATCGTTCCCGGTCCTACTCGATCGCAGTGCTTCGAAGTTCGAGGTTGGTGGCTCGATGCTAAAACGTGAGTGTCATCTAAACGCGCTATGTATGAGTGGTAGATATTGGGGAATTGACTCTAACACGTGTGGCTATAAGCTCTGTTTGATAACAAACCTCAGCGATATTGTGGAACAACACTGAGGGAGGTGCGATGACCAGACGTAGAATATGTATTGTCCGTTACGTGAATAGTGATACCAACTTCACAATACCAAGATATAGCACTAAGGCGATGAAGATGCCATAGATAGCAAAATACACGAGAGATGCTAACCCAGAGAACAACCCATAGAGCATTATACCAACAAGTGTAGGTGCGTCAACGTCCTGGTTGAGGACAGCCGCTGGCGACTGATCAACAAGTGTAGGTGCAACAGGTGTAGGTGCAACAAGTGTAGGTGCGTCAACGTCCTGGTTGAGGACAGCCGCTGGCGACTGATCAACAAGTGTAGGTGCAACAGGTGTAGGTGCAACAAGTGTAGGTGTAGGTGCAACAGGTGTAGGTGCAACAAGTGTAGGTGCGTCAACGTCCTGGTCGAGGACAGCCGCTGGCGGCTGGCGAAGAGGCGACACTTCTGTCTCTATGGTATCCGTCAATTGTGCAATGAGCGGAATAAGCAGCTTGCCCGCAAGGAAATTGGCTGGAAAACTCCGGAACGCGCGCGCAGTGCGGAGCATACTCCCCCTTGACAGGAAGGTCAAAGATCCCGTTTGCTTCACGTTGACTAATAGAACGGAATTGAGTTCCGATGTCTGGCGTTGCGATAGTTTTGCGATCTTGAACACAAAACTGTCGTTCGCCCCTGTCTGGGAGGATCTGTAACGTGCAAGTGATATCGCAGAATTCGGATCTGCATGGCTGATGTGTGTACCGTCTTGTCCATTGGCGTAAATGGGAGTTGGTGGTGCTGGATTCACGTTGAGCAAGGAGCTCCTGAGCAAAACCCGCGTTATGTATGCTATCGCTTTCATCTCTGGACGTAATACAGCATTACACAGGATGAGAGCAATGCGAGGGCTGACTATGAATATGCGGTGCAAGCCGGGGTAGCCATCTGCCAAGCCTTCCCACAAGCCAAATGCGTTTTGTGTTAGGATAAATTCTTCTCCTTCCGCGGCTTCCCATATACTGAAGAAGTAGTTGCTCGCGTGAGTGTGGTAAGTGTAAGCTGGGAAGTGTTCGAGATCAGGTGGGATATGCGATTCAGTTATCATGTATTGAAGTCTTTCTTCACCGTACTTCTCTACGACTTTTGCAGCATCTCGCATGATGTCTGAATGAGATGAGTCCAGGTAATATTCGAGGAAGTGTAGCCATACTCCGACAGCGGAATGAATGCCCTCTGCCTTCATGAAGGACTCAATCCACTGACGGCTGCTTGCATTATCCGGGTGATCCGCTTGAAAGTAAGTGCCGGAATAGGATGCATTGCGATAATGCATAATAAACAGGAATTTCCTCAGGAGCTCTAGCGACCTTCGCTTCAGAGTGAAAGTACCCTGAGGGAGCGCTTTATGCAAGTCCGTGATAATGGAGGCCGCATGACGTTCGAGGTCCGCTAATTTCTCCTCTACTTTGTTGATATCATGGGTGTTGCGGACGTCCTGGTAGATATTCGGTACGCCGTACACCTTTCCAATAGAACGAATGTCAAGGCTACCCGTAGCAATATCATAGTAGTGGACGTATTCAGGATCGACACCAGTACGTCGAAATTCTTGTTGTCGTTCTGCTTTGGGCCTGCAAAAAAAATCATTCAGTGCTCTGGTCCAGTGTCTACATGCAGAGTGCTCGAGAGGACTCTCATAACACACTTCACTGGTCCGACCTGGAATCTTCGCAATATGAACCGTGGAATGAAATGTTGGTATTGTGTCGTAATAGGTGCACGCGGACTCGGAGTCAGAGGGCCGCCTGTCTTCTGAGCTTCTCCTGTAAGCTCTATTCCGGCTTCTTGTTTTGGCGTATTCTTGCGACGTCGTGTCATGGTGCAGAGTTCAACGAATCTAGGAACTGAGTGTTGAGCGCTGAGCGCTGAGCGCATGTGGCGTTGTTATCGATTATCAAACACTTTACATAAGGCGTTACATGACTAGTGACACCGACTTCACAATACCAAGATATACAAGATACACCAATAAGGCGATGAAGATGCAATAGATAGCAAAATACATGAGAGATGGAGGCAACACCTCTGTCTCCATGGTATCCGTCAATTGCGCAATGAGCGGAACGAGCAGCTCGCTCGCAGGAAAGTTGGCTGGTGAACTCCGGAACGCACGCGCGGTGCGAAACATACTTCCCCTTGACAGGAAGGTCAAAGATCCCGTTTGCTTCACGTTGACTAATAGAACGGAATTGAGCTCCAATGTCTGGCGTCGCGATAGTTTTGTGATCTTGAACATAAAACTGTCGTTCGCCCCTGTCTGGGAGGATCTGTAACGTGCAAGTGAAGCCGCGGATTGGAAATTTACGTGCTCGATGTGTGGACCATGTCTTCCACTGGCGTAAATTGGAGTTGGTGGTGCTGGATTCACGTTGAGCAAGGAGCTCGCAAGCGAAACATGCTTTATGTATGCTTTCATCTCTGGACGCAATGCAATATGACGCAGGACGAGGGCAATGCGAGGGCTAACTATGAATATGCGGTGCAAGTCGGGGCAGCCATCTGCCAAGCCTTCCCACAAGCCAAATCCGTTTTGTGTTAGGATGAATTCTTCTCCTTCCGCGGCTTCCCAGATACTGAAGAAGTAGTTGTTCGCGTGAGTGTGGTAAGTGTAAGCCGGAAAATGTTCGAGGCCAGGTGGGATATGCGATTCAGTTATCATGTTTTGAAGACCTTCTTCACCGTACTTCTCTACCAGTTTTGCAGCATCTCGCATGATGTCTGAATGAGACGAATCCAGGTAGTATTTGAGGAAGTGTAGCCATACCCCGACAGCAGAATGAATACCCTTCGCCTTCATGAAGGACTCAATCCACTGACGACCTCCTGCGTTCTCTGGGTGATCCGCTTGAAAGTATATGTCGGAGCAGGATACATTGCGATAATGCATGATAAACAGGAATTTCCTGAGGAGCTCTAGCGACCTTCGCTTCAGAGTGAAAGTACCCTGAGGGAGCGCTTTATGCAAGTCCATGATAATGGAGGCTGCATGACGCTCGAGGTCCGCTAATTTCTCCTCTACTTTGTTGATATTCTGGGTGTCGCGGACATCCTGGTAGACATTCGGGACGCCGTACACCTTTCCAATAGGACGAATGTCAAGGCTACCCGTAGCGATATCATAGTAGTGGACGTATTCAGGATCAACACCTGTGCGTCGAAATTCTTGTTGTCGTTCTGCTTTGGGCCTGCAAAGAAAATTATTCAGTGTTTTGGTCTAGTATCTACACGCAGAGTGCTCGAGAGGACTCTGGAAACGCACTTCACTGGTCCAACTTGGAATCTTCGTAATATGAACCGTGGAATGAAATGTTGGTATTGTGTCGTAGGCGCACGCGGACTGAGAGGGCCATCTGTCTTCTGGGCTTCTCCTGTAAGCTCCGTTCTAGCTTTTTGTTTTGGTGTATTCTTGCGACGTCGTGTCATGGTGCAGAGTTCAACGAATCTAAGAACTGAGTGCAATGAGCGCTCAGCGCTGAACGCATGTGGCGTTGCCATCAAACACTTTACATAAAAGGCGCAGGGGCCAACAGCATATAGTACTATACCTTATCAAGTTATTATATATGATTGATAAAGTTCAAATTCAAACTTCGTTTCAAGCAGTGACCACGGGTTGTCCATCTATCACATGCACAGACGAGAGCATTCAAGATCGTGCAATTCGTAGTAGGTCATAGTCTCGGTATTGACCTCCCGCTGCTAGCTTTAAACAAGTGATCAATGAATAACAAAATGAAACTCACAGTTGTTGAAAGGCAACCCAAATGACAGCGCTAATGGTGACTGACCTGCTGCGTGCAGCATGATAAAGACCCCCTCAAGTTCGGAGTACTCTTGGATCCGTTTACATTCACACGCGGAAGGAGAACGTGTGTGCCTCATGGCTAGAGCAGTATTACGCGGCCGTTGCGGTGACAACTCTGGTCAATTCTTGCCCGTGTCCCACGACAAGATCGACACTCGACTCGGTGAAAATGCAAAGTAGTGAAGTTTTTATGCAATAGGCACTACTGTGTGTTTTCAATAACCGATCTCGAGCGCTGAATAAGATGCACACCTAATTCAGGTACTCCCGGTGGATTCATCTTCGAACAACTTGAGATTCATGCCCGATGGAAACGCATCCAGAACAAAGTCCACTACATTCCTCTCATGCTTCCATAGCCATGCGAGACAACCGACGATGGCCATCTCCACCACCCATTCTTTTGTGGTATCATCTAGAATGTCCTCTCCCGACTCGTACTCGTACTCCTCGAGCTCTGCTCGCAGGAACTTCTTCATTAGCAAGTCCGAATGTGCCTTTGGTCTCTTATGCGGCTGTGAAGAGTATGGTTCCGGCGAGAGTCCTAGTATTTCCAGGTCGTCGAGGCTTTGGGTTATGAAGGTTATTGACCCATAGTAGCGTCGACTGATGGGCCTAGTAGTCGGCTCATCCATGCCGCATATTCTTCGCAGAGCGTACGCCCTATAACAGGAAGAGAATCCCAACGGTGAAATTTCACAAGAAGTTCATCTGCCAGCGTACCTTTCCTGAACAGTCCTGACAAGATCTTTGGGGCCTTTTGGCTGCTATGCGAAAGCGCATGCCATACTCCAGAGGACACCCCATCCTCCATGTCTCTGTTGCATGCCTTCAAAGCCATGCAGACTTTTCTGTTGATTTCGCGTGCGAATGAGGTGGGTTTTGCTTTCGCCATGATCCTCAGGACTAAATGTGCCCTATCGTATGCATGCGTGGTGCGAATCATCTTCGTCTCTGACAGGAAGGTCACAGAACATGTCTCCTCCAGGTTGAATGATACAACGAAATTGAGTTCCAAGGATCGAGTCGGTTTTGTGGTTTTTGAACACAAAGCTATCGATTTTCATCTTCCGTATGGACCGTTGATGTGCAAAGAAGTGTCTGTCGTCTGGGATACGCCATTAGCCATGTATGCGCGGATTGACAAAGCGCACACTGCTGAGCGAATGTGTATCGAGTCGACAGAAACCAGATTACGGCGTGTTTGACAAGTTTTCGAGGCTCCAGATTCGCGTCCGATTCGTACCCGAATCAACATCGAAATTCAACAATGATTTCATCGTTGACGACCACGAAGCGAGTTGTTTGCGGAGGCTAGCGCACTAGTCACGTACTTATTACAGTCACTAAGCTGTTAAGAGAGTTATAACTTTTTTGACCCGGTTATAGCCGGTTAAGTTGTTAAATGGCTTGGGAGGGTTCAGGTGGCTATGTTTGGCAACGTACATATAAGAGCGTTGATGGCATATGTACGATGCCCTTCAACCAACAACCTACTCATCAGCCATCGTATCGCCGTTCTCTTCAGAATCAGTACTCACTCGAATATTCTCCTTGACTCATTATCACTACTACAATGTCAATAATCAACACTGCGTCCACGACACGCGCAGATCTCCCATCCCTAGACCTTATGTTCCCTCAAGAGCTCATTTCACCTGAAGTTTCAGCACAGCTTCCCTCTGATCTCCAGGTAAGTTGATCTTCGGCTCCCTCACGTTGCTTTTCGCATTAACCAAAACATAGATACGCCCGCTTGCGTCAACAGACTACAAACGCGGACATCTCGATGTCCTTTCTGGGTTATCCGTCGTCAACGACCTCGGCGAGGTAGCGTGGGTCAATCAGTTCCACGCCATGCGCGCAACACCGGGCGCATACTTCTCCATCGTCATCCTCGACAAGGCGAACGACAAGATCATCGGAGTTGGCACCGTCTTCGTCGAGCGCAAGTTCCTCCGTGGTCTTGGCAGCGTCGGCCACGTCGAGGATATTGCCGTCGACAAAAACTACCAGGGCAAGAAGCTTGGCCTCCGTATCATTCAGGCTCTCACGCATATCAGTGAGAGCAGCGGCTGTTATAAAACCATCTTGAACTGTAATGATACTAACATTCGTGAGTTGCTTCGCTCCATGGACTTTCGCTTATACTGAGTAACATCCCACAGCCTTTTACGAAAAGTGTGGCTATGTCAAGAAGGAGAACGAAATGGTATTTTTCAAGCACTTCTCATAGCCTTTTCTAACGGAATGCATAGGCAAAGTACACCCCAGAGCGTGTCAATAACGCACCAAAACTTTAATTTGCCATCTCATCTATTGGACTACACTAGTATATACCATCGTCATCAATTGCCCGTATTCTAGATCTTCCTGCGGACATTTTGTACGGATACCTTGCACATACCTGTATTATTGGTTTCATTGCCAACATATTTGTTATGATTAACAGCTCTACCACGAGAGCTAATTGAGCATCGAAATGCACGAGATCTACGTCACATCCTCAGAATTAGAAGCGGATATACCATGTGGAAGCATGTAGCATAGATTTTGCGCGCGAGAAGTCATGACGAAAAGGATGTGCGATACATAGGCATATGCCAACAACAAAAGAACTGCTCATCGGCCACCCTTGCCACCCTTCATTTGCTGCTTTGATACCCTGGGTCCACTCGCAACAGGCGCACGTGCAGGCTACACCGGCGTAAGTCGTACGTACCCCTTGAACATTCGAGTACATACCTTGGCCTTTTTCGACTCCTTCTCTTTCTTCTCAGTCTTGGCCTTTGCAATGGCCGAAATTCTCTGCTGGTTGCGGACAGCAGCGGTCTGGTTGCGCCTGGCAGCGATAGTAGCAAGGTCAGCACCAACGATACCACGTTGGTGCTTCACAGTCCGGCGAGAACGCTTCTTAGCGACTTCCTCAGTGATACCCTTCTTGTGCATGCGGCGGTAGACCTGTGTCCATGCGATCTTACGTGGGTTCTTGCGCTGGAGGAACAGGGAAGAGTTCTTGGAACTAGCGAATCGGAAAACCTATATCGCAAGGGGCGTTCAGGCAGGAAGCTTGAAAGTAGAGGAGACGAGCTGACTTTGGAGTCTCCACGGACAAATAGTTTGCCCTTGGAGGGGTACACACGGAAACCGGAGAACGCGTCGATTTCGACCTTCTACTCAATCACATCGAACGATTTAGATTTCAGCAATGGGTGTATATGCAGCAGAGACGCACCATCTATAGAACCAGCGCGCAGGACGGGAGTAAGTCAGTCTGCATCCTTTCCAAAGCTCATGTGAATATGCGACAAGCCAGAAACGTCATCCGTTATCAATCTGATTCATCCACCACTCCTACAGCCTATCTTTGGCTGAAATTCGCCCCAACTTCGCGCATGAACAGAACGGATGCATCCCTGGTGTTTGGCGAAGAGAAATGGCATGGATTCTTGCTTACCTTGACGGAATTGCCGGGGCTTGCTGATTTGGTGGTGCCTTCGAGGACGGGGTAGATTCGATGGGTAGCGGGGATTCAACTTCGGCTTGTGCCGTGACCAAATTAGGTAATTCCGAAGATATCAATTACTACGGAAACCACGCAGTCGAACCAAAGCTGGAGAGCCTCGGCTCTGTTGTGACGGCGACCGAGCCTGCGATGCGAATTATCACTATCCAGGACTTACGATTAATATATGTAATATGGTGTCGAGTCTAAATTCGGAGCACAGTACATAGTTCAAACGTCATTAGATGGGCTTGAGTGCTCCGGATTTCGTTCTCTCGTATAGCACTGCTGCCTTTTGAACCAACACTTCCACGTCCTACAGCTACGAACATGAGGACAAAGTTGGAGGATTGGCATGTTAAATGTTATGATCCAATACTCAGAGCTTGAATTGATTGTCCTGTAAATATCATTGACGCAAGCGCGACAAGCCAGCACTCGTAGTGTGTTGGAAAGGGCGCACAGAGGGGTATAAAGCTAAAACAAGAAAGTGTCACAAAGCGGTTACACGTCACTTGTGCGTGCGAATACCGCTGCCTCCCCACTTGCCTCAGCAACGCCTCTACGCAGTCACTCCAGTCACTCTTCAAGTAGCTCCGCCCTCCAAATCTCACTTCCAACGTGTGTTCCATTTGCTGAGACAACACTAATCTGCTGCTGATTCCATTACTGAACTTCATCGTTTCAGAGCCCTTTTTAGCGTCCTTTTATAGTCATGTTCGTTTGTTCTCCGAAATGGCGCAGGCGCCGTAGTTCATGTGCATTTATCCCTATCATAGGTCCGAACCTTACGACCCTTACCTCCCCCGCAATGGCTCCTCATCCAATCCCGCTGGCGGGTCAAGTCAAGGTGGAAACCCTAAAACCGCAGCTATTCAGCAACAAATTGACGACACCGTCGGCATTATGAGGGAGAACATCACAAAGGTCGCAGAACGTGGAGAAAGATTGGACTCATTACAGGATAAGACAGGTGCTTGATTTCGCGCTCTCGTGTATTTGAGCAAAGTTTCAAATCAAGCTATTTCCCTAGACAACCTTGCTGTTTCGGCACAGGGCTTCCGTCGTGGTGCTAACCGAGTACGGAAGGTGAGTTTGACTTGACTTCTTTACGTTGATTTAATACTAAAGCATATTCAACAGAACATGTGGTGAGTGTGATATATCCTTTTTAGTGGGACCAAGATTCATCGAACTCTCAATTTCTCAGGTGGAAAGACATGAAGGTCCGTTGGACTCGCCGCTCAGCATCACGTTTAAAACTGACCCCATCTTTAGATGCGCATGATCATTGGCGTCGCAGTGGCAATCATCATAATCATCATCGTAGTCAGCATTGTGAAGGCAACACATCACTAGGCAGTACGTGGGTTCCACATCTACACTACTCATCCTTACTACCACTGGTCTATTGGTTGTTGTATCTATGCACCGTATCGTTAATTCTTCTGCTTGTTCTCTGTTTTACATTTTGTTGGCTGCCATTCACCTACATTCTCCAGTAGGGCCCTAGTGGGCGAATTGTGGACCCCGATACATAGCTTTCGCTTTGTTAAATTGTCATTCGTGTTGTGCTTTTGGATGATCCACGTAATGCTTGATCTGGGCTAGTGCACAGGCTCCATTCTGTTCTCCAGAGTCGAATTCCAAAATCAAGTTTCAAGACCCCTCGTGGGATATGTACACCACCCTCCGGAGGAGTTGAAGATACGATCAGGCACATGAAATAAACGCAACACTTATCTTTACCACATGCATAGTACCGCTAGCCATGGAGTTCTGTTATGAAGGCCTGAAGCTTGGAGGCCTGACTCCGATGCATGTATGGCTGTCACTGAGATAAGTGTGTTGTTGTATTTATTTATTTACTATTTTCTAGAACTGTAAGACGTGCACTTGCTTGGCACTTGTTATAATCAGACTGAGCAATGCAACATGTGCGGCATTGGCGGTTAGTGTATCTTCTACCAATCTCACGAAATGCTTCTCCCGCAGCCTTACTATTCTGTAAGTATTTCGACGTTTACATCTGTAACGTTAAGATATTTTTACAGCTCAATCATCGTCGACTTAGGACCGAATCCGTAGCAGAACAGGCGGTCGAACCTCCGCCTTTCCCCCCGCTGTGCGATTATTTTTAACCTTTGGATTTGGATTAATAACTCAAAACAGTGGTTGATCTCTGGAGCATTTATGATGATCATGGAACTATGGAACTTCATTCTGGAATATCCAGATCAGATACATACGGTAGGCAAATCGACTGTTTGTCGCGCTCTTCACGTGCAGTGCCAACCCGGCGGCCTGCCGAAGTGCTATATTTGCACAACAAGGAACGCCAAATTAACTGGATGGATGTCTACTGGATTTTTACAGGATTTATTTTGGCGATGCCAGGAACCTGGAAGCTTATAAGTGTACTCGACGTTGTAATTTCCCGTTCCCACACTTTCTACCTTTCCTGTATAAGCCAGAAAGACACTGATGATATCGACACACAAGGGTACGTTCCATTTGTCTGCCTGCATCTTGCGCTTGACGTTATTATCATCAAGGTATCGTTGAACAGAAAGTACACATGACTCCGACGGATGAAGGCATAGGCCGAGTCACAATGTCAGCAGCACGTAACCATTAAATCGGCCTTCAGTGGCTGAGCATTCCTCGGAGGCAAAGGCCTCATAACGATGGCGGGTTTTGCTATGTTCTTTTCGGGCTCCCGAGGTTCCGATGGAAGGTTGCGATTGAATACTTTGGCCTCCTTATCACTGTTGTGGGCGCTAATTATATTATAAGCGTTGTTGATATACGCTTTATTTTCTCGCGCTCCCGTTTTCCTTTTCTGTCAGACACGGCTCGCCACATCGACCGGTTGGCCTCATTGATGGCTGTTTGCAACCAAGACAGATCAAAACATGATGTTCATGGTTAGAAGGTTATGGTCGAGCTTGCCAACCGCGTGGGAGTCGAGGCCAAGGCCAGAGCTAAACTTTGAAAAGTAGCTTCAAGCGTTACTCGGGGTTAGTCCAACATGACACCACCGAAATGAATCTCATTTTTACAGTCAGTCTCTGGCCTTTTGTCGTCCGCGGTATTTTGTCATTCGCCGTTCCGCCCCAAAGGACTACTGGCGGGGTAGCTTTGATGATCAATTTTCATCTCTTTCTGTTCTTGTCCTAGCTGGCCTTGCATGCCACCGGTTATTGGCCTACATGCCACATTTACTTGTCGGCCTTCACTGTCGTTTCTGCCAGTCTATTCCCCTACATAAGTACTATGTCCGCGACACTTCCTAAGTTTCGAAACCACATCCTCAAGTCCCTCTTACCCAGCGGATCGCAGAATGAATGATTATAACTTCTGGTGCGCTCGTACTCCTACGTTTCTTTTTGGTATTGATCCCCTGCATAGGCATGAGGATTCGGATCTATACAGGGCATTGCCTCCAGAATGGCTAAGATTGGTCGATAATGTGTGTTTCGTCTGTGCTTGTAAACAGTAGTGACCTAATATTTCGCTGTAGGACCTGTCATCATCTCAGCCTCAACAGGATTGCCTGCCTTCGGCTCCAGAGTATCCCCCGCCCGTGGTTACTCAGCACCACCAGCATCACATGAATGGCGGAGATTCAACGAGTAACGACCAGCGTATTCATATGTACGAATTTCTTCAAGTCCCCGTTTAAGTAAAAATTAACATCTTCATTGATAGTGCTACTCAACAGCCTTCGTACAACGCCTCTTTCAATCATCTCCACTCTCCTTCCTCCAATGATCCGTTGGTTAACAATCCGGAGTCTTCTGGCAACATTTGCGAATCAAGCCCAAGTGGGGGTCAGCCTGACCCGGTCCATGAGAATCCACCAACATCGCTCACATCTAGCAGCTTGTATGTCTGCAAGTGGAATGATGGTCACGGTCCATGCAACAAGGCCCTAAATAAACAAGAGATGAAGAAACACATACCATCCCATCTCCCACGTGGGAACTCTCATGTTATATGTCGGTGGGAGGGATGCACATACCAACAGCCCATGCGCCGAGATACAATCATACGCCATATCCGTCAGATTGACCTCAAAATCGATCCCCGACGCGATCCCCCACACCAGTAGTAGGTTACTCCGAGTCGTATTATGAGTAAACTCCGTCTACATCCATAGCCGTATTAATTACGATTACATCGACTGCCGTTCAATATTTGTTTTCCCTTGAGACCTTTACTATGTTTCCCTTTTGTATTCATGTTACTTCATGCCTTCGTCCTTAGCAATGTATCTTAATCGATTATATGTCCGTCCGGTGCCATCATTCTCGAGATTCTCAGTGATTTCAATCGTGTTCTGAAGACAATGAGCAGGCTTTGGAGCTGCTATACTAGAATTGACAAAACATAACAACAAATAGTGCAATAGCAAGAAATATTACCAGAAAGCAGGAAACAAAATATAATCGCGAGAGGACAGATGACAATGACCAAAGGATAACGAAGACTAGTATGTAGATCTCAGCCTTGGGAAAGAACTGAGATGTTCGTGCGGCTCTAGGGCGCATCCCATTGCCAATTTTCCATGCTGTTCGGTCGTGCTCCGTGCGAATTACTGATCGGCAACGACGAGCGTTATGATATCATCCATCCAAATGAAATTAGTAAAGCTTTCGGCAACATTGTTCCTTGGGTCGCCACCTAATTAACGTGTCTATAGGTTTCCTTCACTGTAAGCGACCTCGCTCATTTCCACACAATCCAACCTACCATGCGTTCAGCATTATATGGGACAAATTAGACACGGCCCTCGACAAGTTTCTCAGAAGGAAGGGCTAGCCTGAATTCGAATTTCCCTACCGCCGACCGAAGGCGTTGAAGCAATCTGCATACAAACTCGCATATAAAACAAGAGGACGGTATCATGTTTCTCTCAGCCCCCAGCTTCTCCAAACTCAACCTTTGTGTGCGGTTTCTGCTGTTTTGGCTATGAACGCTTTCCCAGTAAGCTGCATCCTACCTGACTTTGACGCTCATCCTGACCGAACTCCTAGAATGGCACTCGAGTCTTCTTTTGGGCATCTGGCGGTGAAATCAAGTACGGTACTGTGCAGGCTACCAACCGTATGGCCGATGTAGGAATTCTACATCATTCTAGAATACATTCTTCTCATGAGTCATCTTATAGGGTACCCAGATTGTGGTGGTGAAAGTAGATGGGGAAGGTCATGGTTCTTTGCAGGAACCGATGGACATTTTTGACGAAGGTGAAGTCAATGTTGCGGGGAACGACGCTCAACCGGTACATATCTCTCGTTTCGTGCCATTAATTTCTCAGTAGCTCCGTCGCAGAAATATATGATCGTTGATCAAGTCGATGGAGATGTGGATATGTGCCCTCACTCGGTTTGTGTATCTCAGTGCGACTATTCGTTTCTGACGTCATTTCATCAGGAATACATGGATATCGACATGGAATATACCATGACAACCTCATCTTAGCGTCTGAATTTTTGTGGACCTAGTACGTGATGTACCTGTACTCAATAGGTACGAATTACTGTTGAACGGTTGGACGATATCGGTGCTAATTCTCGTTTGTAGCAATGTTTCGATGTTTCAATGTATTTTATGAGTAGTCCAAACAATTTATTGACTTGGTGTGTAATCTCAGTGCACCTACTACCTACGTTGTCTTAATGTCTCAATGTCCTGTTCACAAGCAGGGGAGCAGGATACATAGCAAACCAACTCGAGAAGATGACTCGTCGATTAGCAAAACAGTGAAAGCACTCGCGGCTGAGGTCCGGATGCGTCTTGTAGAAGTTGGCAAGCTTCGTGAAGAACGCCGTAACATTCAACAGTGAGTTTTTGCTTGAATACGTCGTTCGTGCGTCTGAACATCTGTCTCTTTCAGTGAACTTGGATACCTGATGATGATGATGATGATGATGATGATGATGAAAGCTAAATACGGACCAGGAGGGTGGTAAGATGTCTTAACCATCAACTTGGGCCGTTCTCATCTTTTTTTGATAGGAAATTGCCAATGCCTGGTCCTGTTGGGTCTGATCCACCGCCACCGCCCGAGGCCCCGCCCCCTGAGCCTCCTTGTCCAGTATGGCGCACACTCCGCAACACATTATTATGGTCAGTGTGTCGATTGTTCTTCACAGATATGGCGCATAATATTTCGTCATGATCAGGACCGAAAGGAAGTGCCTACATTCAATTCATAAGTGAGCTGTGCTCGGCGGTCTCGACACCACCGAATGTCGACAGAATGGAGGCTAATCCTAATCACGAACAAGGTAAATCCTATTATGTGCTGTGATGACGAAATTTGAAAAGGGGACATGATCTATGCAGGCTCTTGATCATTGATCATGACGAGACGATTCACGTCATGCAGGATTCCCAGATTTCGCACCATAGACAACAAGTTCAGTGGCTTATCGGTAAGATGCAGGGAATCGAGATGTTCCTGATATGGGTAAGGCTTGGACTGATATCGCCACACACGAGAGCAGGCCTAACATGAAAGGTGTCATTAATTTGACGGAATAAATAACATTGCGGAATATAGCAACCAAGTGTATGCGAGTCCTGTCCAGTGGCGATTTTACTGAAGGCTTAAATGTTCAACGATACGATTTAGGCTCCACTCGCGTCGACTTTTGCAATCTGTATGACATTATCAGTCTTTCGTGTGGTCCGGAGGTATGCAGAGCGGCCAGGGAGCATGTTTTATTTTGGCGCCTCGGTCAAACCATTACCAGGAACGTGAACTTGGCCCTGTTAAGTAGCAGCTTTGCCGCCTTGAAGCAATCTCTCGTAACTGTTCTTGTTCCATTAGAGGTTGAAGTTCCATTGGGACAATGGAAACATTTCCTGGAGCCGAGATTCTCAGAGCTATAAGATCCAGGTGTCAAGCGTTCTCAGACCTTGCAGCAAGCGCTCCGATACTGCCATAACGCTCGTGTCGTTATCGATCAGTAGTTTCGCCCGGAGAGTTGTGGAAGCTCCGCAAATCGCATGGGAAAGGAAGTGTGACGATCGAACGACAGGAGCATGGAGAATTGGCAATGAGGTCTAAGAAGCTGAGCGCTGAGGTAGAGAGTCAGACTCAAAAGACGACCTTTGCGGCTAACTTACGTAACAATCCGCGCGCACTGTGGGAAGTGCACGGGCTCAATGCTACCGTATTATACCAGAGCAGGTAAAAACTGCCCGTTCATGACGATCCGGATTCCGGAGAGGGTGAGTTGCGACCCTTTGTCATTTACGCTACTAGTTGATGAAGTGGAACTATTCAACATGTGGCAGTTTACCTGTGCGTATTTACTCTGGTATAACATCGAGCGCTGAGTCTGTATCTCAGCGCTTCAGCTTCTGACCTTATTCATTCAAATTTTCATGACCCTTTTCAACAGGCAGGCATCGCATTTGATTTTAAATGAAATTAGTAAAGCTTTCGGCAATTGTCCCTTGGGTTGCCACCTAATTAACATGTCTATAGGTAGGTTTCCTTCACTGTAAGCGACCTCGCTCATTTTCGCATAATCCAGCCATTCAGCGGCATATGGGACAAATTAGACACGGCCTTCAGGTGTCTCAGAAACAAGGGCTAGCCTGAATTTCCTATCACCCAGCGAAGGCGCTGAAATAATCTGCATACAGACACGCGTATAAAACAGGAGGACGGCATCATGTTTTTATTGTCCTAGAAGCCTTGCATGCCGCCAGTTCTTGGCCTACATCCCATCTTTAGTTGTCGGCCTTCATAGTCGTTTCTGCCAGTCTATGACACTATTTAAGTTTCAACCCATATTCTTGAGTCCCTCTGTCTTATCCAGCAGATCACGGAATGTCTTATGACTACTGGTGCGTTCGTATCCCACGTTTCCTTTTGATGTTGATTTCTTGCATAGGCGGAAGGATTCACAGCTATACAAAGCATCGCTTGCAGAACGGCCAGGATTTGTCGTTAATGTGTGTTTCGTCTGTGCTTGTAAACAGCAGCGCACTAATGTTTCGTGTAGGACCTGCCGTCCTCTCAGCCTCACCAGAACTACTTGCCTTCGGTTTCAGGGGATATCCCGCCAGTAGCTACTCAGCATTGCCGGCATCACCCTATGTATGGCGGGGACTCGACGAGTAACGACCAGCGTGATATCCACGTGTACGGTTTTCTTAAAGTCCTCATCTAAGGGAAGTTAAAACCTTCATTGATAGTGCTACCGGACAGCCTTCGCACAACACCTCGTTCAACCATTCACACACACCTTCCTTCGATGATCGATTTGTCAACAATCAGGAGTTGTTCGTTAACAACCTGGATTCTTCTGGCAATGTTTCCGAATCACGCCCCATCGAGGGTCACCCTCACCCTGTCCATGACAGTCCATTGGAATCGCATACATCTAGCTGCTCATTTGTCTGCAAGTGGGATGATGGTCACGGTCCATGCGACACGACCACCGTAAGTGTAGAAGAGCTCGTGAACCATGTGTCATCATCCCATCTTCCACCACCTGGTCCCACTCCTTTGAAATGCAAATGGCAGGGATGTAGACTCCGAAAGCTCATTTGCCGAAATACAATCCTTCGGCACATCCGTCAGATTGAACTCGGAATCAGTCCTCGACGCCAGTAGTAGGTTACTCCGAGTCGTATCATGGGTAAACTCCATCTACATCCATAGCCGTATCAATTACGATTGCATCAACTGCCGTTCAATATTTGTTTTCCCTTGAGACCTTTGCTATGTTTCCCTTTTGTGTTCATGTTACTTCATGCCTTCGTCCTTAACAATGTATCTTAATCGATTATATGACCGTCCGGTGCCGATGATCATTCTCGAGATTCTTAGCAATTTCAATCGAGTTCGTATCAGACAACAAGAGCAGGGTTTAGAGCTGCTATACTAGGATCGACAAAACAAGATACCATACCAAACAGTGCAATAGCAAGAAATATTACCAGAAAGCAAGAAACAAAATATAAGCGTGGGGGGGAGACATATAAGTGCGAAGGGAAAACATGACACAAGTGTGAGGGGATCGAATCACATAAGGTGATGCGGAGGGTCTTAACACGTGAGGTGCAGGACACGATAGACGGAGTTAGTAGAAAACAATATAGCTACTGGCTGTTAACAAATGACAATGGCAAAAGGCTGACATCTCAGCCTCGGGAAAGAACTGAGATCTTCGTACGGCTCTAGTCGTAGGTTTATGCTTATTAGTTTAGGAACGAAAATATATGTAATAAAGAAAACAAAAACATATCGATATGCAAGGCCACGAGCCGGCGTCAAAACGTCGCTCGTCTGTCCCTCATTTGGTTTGCGCTCGCACAGCCTCATCCTCCAGATCTTTCTATCTCGGATCGTTCGGACTCTGACAGAGGGTCTCAGAGACAGCACCAGAGGCTCCTTATGATGAGGGTGCGAGAGACACCCATGGTGTCCTAAAGACCGTCAGACCATGAGAAGCATCAAAAAGTGCTGCCAATGGTGGTCGAAGCAGTTGTGATTAACAGGGCTGTGAATGTGTGACGGAGTCTAGCCATATATGACCCGAAGCGACCTTGTCCGGCGTCGGGGTTTGATCTCGAGGTGAATTTGACGTATGTGGCGAATGACTGTGTCTCGGCGCAAGAGGTTTTGGAATGTACATCCCTCCCATTGACACTCCACACGGGTGGGACCAGGCGGTGGAAGATGGGATGACGATACATGGTGAGCGATCTCTACTTCATTTAGGATCTTGTTGCATGGACCCTGACCATCATTCCACTCGCATACCAACAAGAGGTTAGATGCGTGCAACTCTAATTTGATGCCATGGACCGGGTGAGGATGACCCTTAATGGGGATTGATTCGGAAACGTCTCCAGAAGACCCCACACTGTTAGCAAATGGAGTGTCGGAGAAAGGAGAGGGGGAATGGTTGAAAGGGGCGTTATGTCCAGTAGCACTATCGAGTGAATTAGTTTCCGTTAAACAGGGACATCGAGGAAATTGTACTTCTGAGCATAGTGCTGATCGTTCTCAGGAAACGAGTGCGTCAAATCACTTGAAAAGACACTACTACTTTGAGAAAACCCTGGAAGGGTAGACACTTGATCGTTTCTCGCCGAGTCTCCGCCATACATAAGGTGACGCTGAGTAACCATGATTGGGAAATCCCCTGGAGACCAAGTCAAGGAGTAATCCTGTTGAGGCTGAGAGGACGACGGGCTCTATAGCGAAAATATTAGCGAACTACTGTTTACGGGCAGACGAAACATACATCATCGACAAATTCCAGCTGTTCCGCACACAATGCCTTGGATAACTCCGAATCCTGCCGCCTATGCAAGGGATCAACACCGACAAGAAACATTGGAGTATGGACCCACCAGAAATCATGATATATTGTGCGATCGGCTGAGGAAGATTCGTGCGATTCTGTTTGATTGTCATGGACTAGGCGAGAATGACTTTCATTGCTCGTCGTGTCTCTCCCATACATAAGGTGATGCTGAGTAACCACAGTTGGGGGATCCCCTGGAGGCGAAGGTAAATGGTAGCTTTGCTGAGGCTGAGAGAACGACGAGCCCTACAGCAAATATATATCAGCTCACTACTGTTCACAAGCACAGACGAAATATACCTTAGCGACAAGTCCTGGCCGTGCTGCACACAATGCCTTAGATAGCTCTGAATCCTGCAGCCTATGCAAGGGATCAACACCAAAAAGAAATGTCGAAGTACGGACACACCAGAAATCATAATCCATTCTGCGCTCCGCTGGGGAAGAGCGACTGGACATTGGTTTAAAAAAAAGGAACTACTTATATAGCGGCATAAGCTGGCATGGATGACCATGAAGGACGACAACCAAAGACCAAAGATGGCTTGTAGGCCAAGAACCGGTGGCATGCAGGACAAGAAGGGAACAATATTGATACGCGCAGGCCAAAGGCCAGAGACTGGCATCTGTGACTCGAAGACTTGTGCCCCCAAGTCATGCTTGAAGCGAACTTTTATCGGTAACACCTGGAGAGGATCTCGAAATGTGCCTCCGATGATGCGGAATATGGTGCGCCATTTCATTTAGTTACGCTGGCCATAATGTATGTTTAGCTCTAGCGTTGGCCTCCACTCCCACAAACCATACGTTTTTATGTATCTTGGTTGTGATCGGCCATCTGTGATCCGAGCTGGCCTTCAGTGACCCTAGTTGGCCGTTGTGAAGACGCCGCTGACAGCCCAAGGAAAATGGTAAGAGATAAGGCATGCCAAAAAAACGTTTACATGGCGCTCACCGAAAGTGATATGAAGGCTGAAATATTTTACATTGCAACCTTCCTGAAACGCAACTTGAATGTATGATTCTGGGCCAAACCTAGAGAACCCGAAATAAACGTTACTGAACCCGGTACAGTCGTCAGATATCATCATGATTCGGCCTTGTAACAATGAAGGGTCAGTCCAAGGCCATTTGTACTTTCTGTTCAACGGTACCTCCGAGATGATGACGATATTAGTAAGCGTGGAGTGCAGGTAGATAACTGGTACCGACTCGGACATTATCAGTGTCTTTCTGACTTACACAGGAAAGAGTAGGAAGGTGGGGGTCTAGGAAATCATGATTTTGATCACACTTATAAGCCCAAGTTCCCAGCACTGCGAAAAAAATACCTGTACAAACTGACGACCAAACTTGGTGGCCTTCGTAGTTGCAAATATAGCACTTTGGCAGGCCGCTGGGATAGCACTGCACGTGAGGAACACAGCGAACACTGGATTTACATACCGCATGGATATATCTGATCTGGATATTCCAGAATGAAGTTCCATAATTATCATAGATACTCTCCACCGTCGACCCATGCATAGCACAAGAAAAAGTGTTCCGTTGATCTAATTCGGCCCCGAGGATAAGCCCCACACTGCGTGTTGTCCAAAAATTCCGACGGCTTAGAAATGGCTTAGAATCTGGGGGTACCTAAGGTTTCAGCCACGTCGAAGCCATCAAATATCAGCCAACTTCTACGATGTCAGAAATTTGACCCTTTAAATTACCACCGGTGTCAACAATGGCTCGAACTTAGAGCCACTCTCACCTGCGTACTATCTACGTTTTAGCTGCATCCACCTGGACTCAGTTGTACATAGCCAGCTGCAGCTGACGTATGTATATTTTAAATAATCGGCGGCTCGGTGAGTCAAATACATAAGTCGTCTAGGATAACTTGTTAAGTCCCGTTACATCAGGTAATCAACCCTGAATTGATATGACCAGGTAGTGCTGACAAATGAAGCACATTATGATACATCTAGATCTAGGATTACATATCATTATCTTTGTGGATCGTGTGTATGACAGAATACAAAAGTTTGCTAAGAACATGCCACCTTGATATGCATGTGACAACCACACATCACATATGTGAAACAATACAAAAGTGTGCCGAGGACATGCCACTGTGATATGCATGTGACAACCATGCATCACGTATGCGAAGGAATACAAAGGTTTGCCGAGGACATGCCACCGTGATATGCATGTGACAACCATGCATCACGTATGCGAAGGAATACAAGAGTGTGCCGAGGACATGCCACTGTGATATGCATGTGACAACCATGCATCACGTATGCAAAGGAATACAAGAGTGTGCCGAGGACATGCCACTGTGATATGCATGTGACAACCATGCATCACGTATGCAAAGGAATACAAGAGTGTGCCGAGGACATGCCACTGTGATATGCATGTGACAACCATGCATCACGTATGCAAAGGAATACAAGAGTGTGCCGAGGACATGCCACTGTGATATGCATGTGACAACCATGCATCACGTATGCAAAGGAATACAAGAGTGTGCCGAGGACATGCCACTGTGATATGCATGTGACAACCATGCATCACGTATGCGAAGGAATACAAGAGTGTGCCGAGGACATGCCACTGTGATATGCATGTGACAACCATGCATCAGATATGGGAAGGAATACAAGAGTGTGCCGAAGACATGCCACTGTGATATGCATGTGACAACTAGTGCTGCCGTGGTCCGGTCCCGAACCATGGTTCGAACCGGACTTTTGGTCCGGTTCCCCTGTGGTCCGGTCCACGGTCCAGGTGTCAGCCAGAACCGGACCATAGTACGGTTCTCGGTTCTGGCATTGGGCGAACGGTTCGGCTTTGGTTCGGACTGGTCCCGAACCGTTCTGAACCCCGAACCGAAAGAAGCTTGCCACATTGTCGAAGCATACTTTGACACTCCTTTGATGATCCACCTCGGTCTCAGGGATTCTCAAATTTCAAGGTTTACTTGTTTCCATCACATGCAGAGGCTCATTGATAAGGTAAGTCATGATATGCATTGTTCAAACTGACGAATCAGACCGCACATCTCGTTGTGCAACTCCTCCCACAAGCCCATCGTCCCACTCCTGCAAAACCACTGCCTCCACCTTTAGAATTAACGCGCCGACAAAGACCAAGGCGACCAGAATAAGCCCTGCAAATGTTATGAAGCAAGTATTTGACATTCTCCAGGACTCCACGATTGTGTCGAAGATCGGAAAGGACAAACGGTCTAGTTTCTGGGGGGTGTACAAACGAGTCGCAGAGGAACATGACGGCGAGTTCCTTGAGTGATACACTACTGACATGGACATTGTCTTGATCTTCGTAAGTTTAGTGTTCTTATCTTCGGCGCATTTTCAGACCTTTTACACTCTACTATCCTTAAACGCACGACTGAAGTACATCACATCCCAGCTTGAGCTTCTTGTATCGTGTTGGCCTCTACCCCATAGTACTCCACGGTGCAGGACCACAACTGAACGGCATCATCGAGTCTGAAGGCATCATTCCAGATTATATTGCTAGAATTCGTGTCACTGGTACGTTAGAGCCACTATTTCTATTCTTAGGCTAATATCTTTTTAGATGCGACAAGCCTGCAGATCAATTTTGGACGATGATCTCTCCGCCTCTATCACTGCTTGCTATCAATTGTCCGTTTCGTGATACCGCCAATGCCCGCACGGCATTACGATGCCCTTTCATCTTCTTCAGTCCATCTCCTCTCTCTCGTTCTCCTCCTTGTCTTCTTCCCTTCTCCTGCTCTCGTCCATCGTCCGTATTCGTCTGAGCCACGTCAGCAGTTGCTGACGTGTGCTGGGCGTTTGCGCATGGTGTTCGTAGTGTTGGGAACGGCAAGGTGGAGCTCAGACAACTTCTACTATGTTTTTTTTGCTAGCTATAAAAAAAATTGGGTCCGGTTCACGTTCGAACCAAAAAAAAACCGAACCTGACCGCTGCGAACCGTCCGCAGAGGTTCGGTCCAAGGTTCGTCGAGAAAGGTAGAACCGGACCAAGGTCCGGTTCTCGGTTCTCGTCAAACTGCCTCTGAACCGGACTGAACCGGACCACGGCAGCACTAGTGACAACCATGCATCAGATATGGGAAGGAATACAAGAGTGTGCCGAGGACATGCCACTGTGATATGCATGTGACAACCATGCATCACGTATGCGAAGGAATACAAAGGTTTGCCGAGGACATGCCACCGTGATATGCATGTGACAACCATGCATCACGTATGCGAAGGAATACAAGAGTGTGCCGAAGACATGCCACCGTGATATGCATGTGACAACCATGCATCAGAATATGGGAAGGAATACAAGAGTGTGTCGAAGACATACCACTGTGATATGCATGTGACAACCATGCATCAGATATGGGAAGGAATACAAGAGTGTGCCGAAGACATGCCACCGTGATATGCATGTGACAACCATGCATCACGTATGCGAAGGAATACAAGAGTGTGCCGAGGACATGCCACTGTGATATGCATGTGACAACCATGCATCACGTATGCGAAGGAATACAAAGGTTTGCCAAGGACATGCCACTGTGATATGCATGTGACAACCATGCATCACGTATGCGAAGGAATACAAAGGTTTGCTGAAGACATGCCACTGTGATATGCATGTGACAACCATGCATCAGATATGTGAAGGAATACAAAGGTTTGCCAAAGACATGCCACTGTGATATGCATGTGACAACCATATGTCACATATGCAAAGGAATCCAAAGGTTTGCCATATATGTCACATATACAAAAGAATACAAAGTTTGCCGAGGACAAACCATCTTGACATGTATGTTAGGAGTAGAGATCAATATGACAAGTGACCATCTGTACACTAGCTAAAGATAATAACACCACACTTGTTCTATGTTGCTGAGCAGCTGCATGCCATACCTGCAAAAACTACAATTGATCTTATAATATGACATCACGCGCCAACCTGAGCGAGAATATTATTTTCATATACCATGATAATTCTCGGACAACATAAGATACGAGTTTGAAACATGGCGTCAAGGGAATCTATGATACGTTTCAAGTGGCAGCTACACACAGCGAAGGAGGCGGAAGGAAACACCAAATTTCGGAAAGGGAGATAACGCTGAATGATGTCAGAGGTGCTTAAGGTCGAAGATCTCAGCACATTGTCAAGAGTCAAGAAGGCATAATATAAGCAGATGGTAATCAAAGACAGTGATAGTAGCAAAAATAAAATAAACCAAAACTAACGTACAGCCAACATATGTAATGTTGCGGAATACCAGACAATGGTGAGAAAGTGGACGGCGAAGGAAGGGGATTGTTACAAACCGGTAGCACACGATCACAAGAGCACGGAAGTATCGGAAGAGAAGGATAATGATGACTCCGAAAACCAATTATCGAGATAGTTGTCAGGTAGACGTGAGTCAAACATTATAGGCTCAGAGCATATACCTACGGCAAAATTAGTAGGAATGAACTAGAACGATTTACATGCCTACCATCTGACGTGCCCTTGAACTCGGACAGGCGTTCCATGGCTTCGGAAAACATGTCCACTTCGGCCTGTGCGCGCTGCTTCTTTAGATCTAGAATACGGACATCAGACTTAAGTACATCCACGGATTTTTGCTCCTTTGTTTTGAAGCTCTTCCTGTCAATGGTGTGTACCGGTTTACATTCGGCAAAGGATGCGTTCATATACGCATGGTATGTAACGTTATCGACCCAGGTTTTCAACAACCGAGGTAGCGAAAGCAGATCGTCGGGCTGTACAATATCAAGAACACCTTACTTTCGTAGATCAAATAACACTTACTCTTAAGAGGCGTTCAGAAAGATGAGGAACTTCTATAGTTTTCGGAGAATCGAGAAGCGCGCGGATAGTATCGGGATCGACTTGGGTAATACCTTGAGAATGCGAGGATGCAAGAAGCCATGCATTACATTTCTCTTCAGTCGCCTTTGAAGGTTGAAAGTAATCGACATGGACCAAACTACGCGCTGGGCGCACTCCAGCATACACGGCAACGTCGACTGCAGCCGGCCTTTGTCGATCAACTAGAAAACATGTTTTTAGTGCCAGACAGACTCTGCAACTGCATGGCTCACTGGGGTGATTTCTGATTTCTAGTTCTTCGCACAAGTTAGCGATAGCGTTGCTAAACAATGAAACCTCCAATTGAGCTCGATACATTCGATCTTGCATCAGACACCGTCCTTCTCGTGAAAGGAATACCATGCAACTCCCCTCTTCTCGCTGGAGCTGCGTGCGCACTGAGACCTCCTTGAGGCACGTGTCAATCAGGGTTATAAGATCATGTGCATCGACCAAGCCAAACACCACGGAAGCTGTGATCATGAGGGATTCTGGAAGCTACACGTGAAGTTAAGAAAAAAATCAAGAATATATATGCGAGGGCACTGACAGCATCACAGCCCTTGGTCTGGAGCCAACCCAGCAGAGCTTCCTCGGTCTGTTCAATATCGAGAAAGTGAAATATTGGAGCTGTTGGGCACATATCAATAACGCCTGGACAAATCTTATTTAACATGTTGAAGTTGAAGGGAGCAGGAAGGGGACATTCTCACGGGGGTTGAATACTTACACAATCTATACAGTTGAGCGATGGCGATCAAACTGTAAATCAAAAAGAGGTTAAAGTAGTCGCAGCGATGGCGATCAAATTAAAAAAAATTTGATATGCGGCCATCGTTTGTAAGCAGTGTATGACAAACAGAATAGGGTAATTCTAACCTTTGGGTGGGCAATGATGATTTGCTGGTTCTTGCTGTGGCGACTGTCATGATGTCATAAAGGCTTGCAGAAACAGACTAATGTACATTTAACAATGCAGTGATCAGACGAAATATTGGACACATGGGAGATACAACTGTTAAGTTACACAACGAGCACACGCTATTTCTTTGACCGGGAAACCTTTGTTCGGGAAACCTTTGGCCGGGAAATACGATAGACATCAGTCTCGCTGTACATTGCACCTTAGTCGCGGGACATAATGCACATTCTGAGTGAACTCACGTTAAAAGACACAAATTCCTGAGAGTTTGTCTGAATGTCTGGATGTCAGGATCATTGTGCTGTTGCAAGAGCATCGGACCCGTCTCCTTTAATTCCATGAAAACTTGACTGGGAGACGGATGTGTGGCCAGCAAAACACGATAGTTCGGGCGATGGGAGAGTCTTTTCAGTAAGACCTCATAACACTGATGCAGCAATTGAAGTCAAAAGAAAGACCGGAAGACTAGTACACATACAGATGACGCGAAGAACGCCATTGCCTCCCACGGTAGGTGTGGAGCATTGCGAAACTTTTCAGGTTCTAGATCGGCAATGGTCAATTCAACTTGGCATGTCTCCGTAGGACGGAAGATGACGTGGTGAACGATCTCCTTAGCGATCTGGTGAATCAAGAATTGATAAAATCCATTGTCCTGCGAGGAAAATAAGAGTTTGACAACGAATGGGAAGTCGGAGAACTCACGGAAAGTGGGAGCACGTGTGCAAATGGTCTGATGAACATCCGAATGCACTCCAAGATCTTATCCGTCAAAACATCACCATATGCACCATCCCCGAGGCCAAAGCCTGCGCGAGAGTCAAGGGTGTCGTTCAGCCTGCGCCTCACATCGTAGTTGAATTGTGAGAACCATGGAGAAGCCTGCTATGTGATAAGACAAGTAAATGAAACAAAGAGGACACGTACAAGTTTCAATATTTCATCTTCAGTAATAGGCTTCTTCGTAGTTCTGGAAATAACTAGAAATGAATCAATAAGTGTAGCAGGTATTAAGGAAACGACCTCCTACCCTTTTCCAAGGTCGAAGGATCGACATTAGACCTGATCAGACAGAGGGGCCAGAGTCGGTGAATCACCTCGGTTCTCTGGTTACGTTCGTTCTTTTGGACGATTAAGTGGGGATTCTCTGTTGTCCCGCAGCAGATCGCAATCCTTATCAGGACTCGAAGATGGGCAAGCGGATGTCGCCAATTGTCGTGCATCTTCATGACCTTCTGGATGCTGCGGTCTGTAGCACTGGCTGCTTGAGGTTCAGCCGGTGTGGTTGCATTTTGTTGGAATTCAGCGGCGTTGCTTGGGCCTGCTGCGATGTCATTTGCGGACTCGGAGCAGATCCGAGACTGCGCGTATATCGACGTCCCCTGGCCCGACGCAGTAAAGATATCTGAGAACGCAATCAGGTCGTCATCAGTAATCTTATGGTACCCAGTAGGGTAGCGTGCAAGATGAACGACAGTGCAACCAAGAGGGTTTGTCTCATCAACCTAAGAGCGTGTCAAGTAAGATATAGTTTTATTGCAAGGCGAACTTACGTAGTGGTATAGACTATACACACTGTTCTCGCAGCTCACCACCGTCAGACAAGGCAAATTCAACGGCGGGGCAGAGAAGTCGAGCTAAACATTTGATTAGTAAGAAAGCGGGATGCAGTCGCTGTTCAACATACGAGCAAGACGTAGCAAGGAACATCAGTGCGGGGGTTCAAGAATGGTGAGGCATGCAGCATGGGCGGACGAATGTAGCCCACAAGACACAACTGCTCTCTAAGCTTTATAGATGTCAGTTTTACAGCGTGTAGAAGGTAAAATACTTTACATTGAGTCAGGCATGTGTCGGACACTACACCCATAATCAGATTACACCTTCAAGACATTCATACAGTACTTACATATAGAGCATATACTGTTGGCAGCGACCCCACCGCTAGATACCCTACAAAGTCCACGCTCATCGATGGGTCACCCTGGAAGAAGTGATAGTTAGGTTCATTCGGTGAACAATGAGAAGAAAACAGCTTACGGAGGAATGGATTACCGTGTCAATCGACACGTTGTAGATATAGTAGTCGTGGCTCGAACCATGTGCGCCGTGAAGTGGAACAAATAGGGACATGGACATGTTGTTCGAGAAGAGAGAATGGCGCCCTTGATACTTATAGTGTGCCAAATTAGGTCGTCGCTGGCCCATTAGTGTGATTGAGGAAAATAAACCTGTGCCATCAGTATCGTTGATAGAATTCACAATCGATGGCACTGCTCAAGTGCCATTGATCGTCTTTTACGTGTAAAATAATAAATATTGAAATGCGCCATCGTATGGGTATGCGCGCTAGTTTTCATAATCTAATTCTAAGTCGCTACCGTACATCCCATCAAAAGCAGATTCTAGTGATTCCTGACTTGTGCTAAAGTCTTGATCAAAACATCGCGAATCATCTTCAAATTCCCCGTCTGTGGCATCTTCAGTATCACTCTCGACCTCTTCTGCGATAGGGCTGCCTTGTGATTCGGGAAGCGAGGAACGATGGTGAGAGTACACGTGTCCAACCCCAAGGCCGTAATGGAAACGCATGAGCATGTCACGATCTACAAACCTTAAGAATGATGAGCCTTTTCCATCACATGTAAAGAGTCGTGTGACCACACGTACCGATTAATATAATACGCGCGCCAATCATGCTTGTCCCCCGCTAATGCTGACATTCCGGATCCATCAGGGTGCCTCTTGCAGCTGTTGAAAGCAGGGATGATGTGGCTGCCCCTCAGGACATCCGTAGGATCGAGAAAGTCAAATGAGTGCTCGTCCGTCAACGAGGGAAAGCTAACTCGGTCAAGTGTTGCGGTGTCCCAAGATGACACCTGATCCATGAGCTCGTACCATCGGACCCATAGAAACTCCATTCGAATTGGAGTGTAATCCACGAAGCCGGCTCCAATGTAGATTACATTGACGTGATATATTCCAATAACCTTACCATATATGAATCGGTGACCGTGATATTCCACAGGCACCTCGTCCTCAGTCCGGAGAACCATCACATTGCAGTGTGAGGTCCGTGGATTTATAACATCTTGAGCTCTTCGGACGTCGTACGAAGTGTAGTTAAACCTCGCAATGTTGTGATGATACATGCGGTCGTCCTTCAATATGACCGTATTAATATCTGTTTCTTCTCCCAGCCCGTGACGAAGAGTCGTGTTGATCCGACATAACAAGTGTGTCTTGAGTTTTGGGACGAAGTTCTATAGAGGCGGTGTGTAAGATATCAAATATACCGACACGACACATACCGTGATAGCTGGGTCTCCTTGATGGAGACGTAGATATGAGCCAATATGTACAGGGGCCTTCTGTGATAATCCAATATGGTGATGGATACACGGACTTGTGGCTAATTCTGTAATTTCAATGTGAGGGCGTTCAGTCACTCTGTCACCAATTCGGCGAATTCGGGCTTGACGGCGCTCAATCCGAGTGAGCTGTTTGACAAATAGTTTGCGATCCGTACGACAGTATCGAGCCTTCGGCAAACGATGTTCAAGTTCACCCTAGGAAGCTAGTCAGTGCCACCTGGAAGTCATATGTCACAGGACTGACCGGTTCAGTACTATAGGAGTCACATGTCCCATAGCGGCGGATTGTGTTGACATAGTCCCCCAAGGCGTGGAACTTGTATGTCCGAAAATTAAACGCCTTCGGGTGGTGCGAAGGCTTAGCAGGGTGGTTATGAGCGGCCTGCTTACCCTTTTGCGTCGCAGCTGCACGTCGAGTACGGGCTTCGACTTCCTGACGCAGTTCGCGGGTATCGTATCCAGGACAAACACGTGCATCGAATTCGCGGAATTGATGGCCGACTGCCGTAGTGACTTGGTCCATGATTTCTAAAGTTAGATCTGAATGCATACGGAGCTTGGCTAGTCCGTGCCAATGCGCCATGTTAAATAACAGCGTGAGAATGGTCGTGTTGTGGGGTTCGGGGAGGAGCCCATCGAAGACAGGGATAGAACACTTCATTACTTCAGTTAGTAATTGTCTGATGTCATCAAGGAGGTTATACCTGGAGGAGATCTTCGAAATTGCGAGCCGCCATTCTCTTCATCTCCGAAGAGTTGGCTGCAAACTTGCGGATGGTCACTTGGCCGAACGTCGGAGTGTCCCTGTATCTAGGGACAGACGTTAGGTTCGAAGTGATAGTCGGCGATGACACAACGAACCGTTTGTCTAAGACATGAACAAGACTTTTGTCGTGCGCCACAATTATGCGCAACAGGTGAATGAACAACGACTTCCATACACCAATCTCAAACTCGTGCAACAAATCCACGACCAACGCAGAGAAGATATTGAAGCCCAACGGACCAAGGCGGTCTGAGAAGGAGTTCTGAGGCAAAGTTATTGGGGTTTTGATGGGAAACGGACATTGTAGACTTACTAATGTTGGTACCCAAGACTGTTCTTTCAGTATACGTTCGACTGCCACACTGCCAACTGCACGATCCTGCTTATAAATTAACTGGCGCGCGGTTTTCACCATTGTAGCCCTGCTCGCATCATTGCGAGCTAAGGTCTCGCGTTGTCGTCTATCCATGGCCCGTCCCATGTTCTGGATTCGGTCTTTAGGTATGGTATGAGACAGCGAGGGCATGGGCAACAACCCAGGTTTCTGACCGTTGCTATCAATACCCTATTCAAATAGGAGATTAGTAAGAGTTGAGTGCGAAATGTGCAGAGACGGACTTTTCAGGATAATCAGCCGAATAGGTGAATATTCTAGGGTAGAACCGACGTGTAATGCCGTCGTAGCAACGAATGACTATACCATGTTCATAGGCCTGCACGAATTCGTCGTCCAACAGGACCTTCCACTGCTCGTGGAAAAACTCCCTATGACAGTGTGTCGCGCAGTCAACGTTGATACCTTTTTCGCCTACAAAATCTTTGAAAGAATCGGGAAGCTAGCGAAATCGACGTTAGATATGTCACGCAATTGATTCACTAAGAAAACATACCGTCTCAAAGTATGCTACATGGTTGCTCAAGTGACACAATGGCTTGCAACGGCGGTACTTCGACTCGTTGCCGAAGTACATGTAGGTCGGCCACAGCTTGGCGTTGCCAAACGACGTGAGCTGAGTTGCATCAGACCAGAACATTAGACCTGCTACCACCCGCGGTAAGTCACACCCAGGTTCCCTCGGTAAATTCTGCACGTCTTGATGGGCTTCATGGAAAACGGAGGAGGTATAAAGGTCACCGTGAATGGACACCTCGGTGTCGAGGTGTGGAGGAGCCCAACGCAATTGATAGGGCTCATAATGGAACAGCTTAGCGTCTCGGGTATTCGAGATCTTCTCCCGTATAACAGACACTAGGGGTCGATGGTACAAATCCGACGCATGGTATACACGAGGGCCTGGAGTAGTGCTACTGCGAGAAAACGGCACCTGGATTGAAATTGGAGTTCATCTCCATCCGGCATCTTCATCCTCCCATTCTTCTAAGTCTCCATCATCGTAGTCGTTCGCACCCAACTGAGTGTTGATGTTCTTCCAATGGGTGGAAGAGACGTCAGCAGCTTGGAATGAAGTTCCACCAACGATGTCTACCAACTTCAGGTAGTCCCCTTGGGACTTCTGCACCCCCTGATTCCAGTACCAATCTCCAAGCTGGAAGGAGGCACGATTGGGATAGGGGTGATATTGAGCGCTATCGGATCCAGAAGGTTCGGGAAGTGATTTTACTTGAGGAGTTCCTGATATATATGATAAGTCTGCTATGGTCACGAACTCCTCTGGATCGTGGGATGGCGGTGTAGAGGTGAAATATTGCCGCACCAGGCCAAAGGTATTTTTGGGGGTGCGAAACACTGTGCGCTCTACTGAAGAGGGGCGTGCGTCTGCGCTGACGACAGATGCAGGAGGTTCCGGGATTTGATCCCATACTTCTACAGGTACAGTCGGTGGGGGCTGAGGGAGTATATCCCTATATCTCTTTGGCATTTGCCGATTCTCACGCCTGGATCTGCGCTGTGCCAGACATATGTCTGGCCCGTCATTAACGATTTGTTTTTCCGCAGGAGGAACTTCGTCAGAAGCTGAAAGGCATGCTGATGCCGCTACTTCGGGAGAGTGAAACACAGGTGCAGGGTTTGGTCTAGTGGTAGGAGATGTAGGTATAACATGGCGCGGCGGAACCATAGATGTAGCGTCGTGCAAGTCATTTGAGACGCGCGGCTTTTTCCTGCGAGTTACGAAGTCCTTGAAGGTGGATATTGCCCCCGATAAACGTTTTTTGGTTTGAGCACACGAGTGCTGGTGTATGCTGAGATAGTTCTGCGCAGTGAATGTGCGCTTGCAAACACATATGTATTCGGGCATGGCCAGGGGATATTGTCGAAGTGTGTTTTCAAGAATTTGGTATCTTATGAAGCGATGGCACGATGTCGCAGCTGGAAAATTTCACGCTTAGTAAATTGATGGCGCTGCCACTGCAAGGAAGTGACATTCACCTGAGATAACACATATTCTGACGTCACTCATGTGATGGCGCAGAGCCAGTCTCTCATTTTAATTTCATTTCCGCCATATATGGCAGGAGACGCGATGGCGATCAAAAAAAACTGACAAGGAAACTAATTATATAGTCTAGAGTATATCTGGTGGTAGGTACCTTCTGTCCGTGTCCTACAATGTCAGGGAGATCTTCTCCCTCTGCATGCTCGAGTTTTGAGCATGAAGAATTCGTGCCTAACCCCCTGATTGTACAAATGCTAGTGAGAATCTTGATCGCACGCCATGGTATTCTGCATTATCACGGCCAAACAGCAGAACTGGCAACGTTTCAGTGGTCAGTTTTTGAAATGTCAACACTGACAATTCACTAACATACACGTACATGTAGGCCCACCACCCGACACGGACACAAAATCCACCCTTCGAGATTCGAAGCTTATCGAGAAGCGCATCGATTTCGATACCCGTGTTGCCTTTGCGGAAGGGGAGGCAGATATGTCGAGGTATCTCTTGTTCGAAGAAGTCGAGGGCCATGGCGAGGGTTATATGTGGCCGAATGTGCGAACAGCACTTGCGGGTACATGGGTCAATACCAAGGGCTCAAACGAAATTGAGCTGCGACTGACCTGTCATTTAGTTAATGTCAATAAATATTTTGGCCGAGCTTGCGTACCAGGGATGTATTACCCTCGCCGAGGTATGTGTTCACAGCGGCGCGCGCATATCCGGGCTGATATCTTCAAAGATAAAGCCCTGGCCTGCATGCTTCCCTCATATGATTGAGGGTAGCGTGACCAGCACCGACACTGCTACAGACACAGCTTCAGTATAAAGCTTTTAATGAGTTAGACGTTTGAAATACATACCCCGACAAGATGAACGCGTGATGCGACTTGAATTCGGTCGAAGGCCAGATACGCTGCTCGCGACTTTTGTTGTGCTCGGGCGGCCAGCATCATACTCCCATACGCCGACGCACGTCGTGAGAACGTTCTTTAAGACTTAAGACGAGTCAGTTTTGTCAATGTAACGGGAAGCAGAGAAGAACTTTACCATACGCCGATGCACGTCGGTCATCAGAGCATGCTTTTTACGTTGTCACACATGACGAACGACGAATGGATGAATTGCGGCTATGTGCTCGCAAGCAATCCCTACTTCTACTACATTATGACTATGACTACTACAATCAACCTATTAATCTAATAGTACGGTGCAAGTAAAGATACATGGATGCGAATGTCAAAAGTGGAAAAGAAGAAAGGTTTGAATCGGGAAGGGTTTATATACTGAATGGCTTTTGAAATCAAACTCCGCCGGTATTACCCATCACAGGTATAATCACCGCCAACTGCCGAAAAGATATCATATAAGAATATAAGTTTCACGCGATCATGTGACCACGTAGCACGTGTGCATTGTGCACAAGTCTTAGGCCGTTGGGACACAAAATAACACTTGGCAGGTTTCGAACTGCAAGAATTACTACAAAGACTTACATACATCAATACCATTCAGCTATAAGTGCATACAGAGCCAAAGTTTTTAAGGGTATATATATGATGATGACACAGACCAACATGTGTGACCAGCTGGGAGCAAAGTTAGCAGCAATAACAAGAACATATATGTGTGACCTACTGGGAGCAAAGCCGGAACTTCCCTGTGAAGCACAATATCCTCGCAACTCAACTCTCCTCCCGCTTTGACCATCAAGGCAACGATGAAGACTTAGATCAGACTATCGCACTTTACAAAGATGCGCCAAAGGTGCGTTTCTTGCTGCTCTCACTCTCTCGCTTGCTAATCTTTTGCTCATTGTTCTCAGTTGTTCGCTGCTTGTTCCAGGTGCACATTTTTTTTTTCTCATTTACTAATATCTTTAACTGTACAGTGTGCTACTACCACCACTCGCGCCATACACTGCATCCTACCCTCCATCTCGTTCTTCCTGTCTCATCCCTCCTTCCACTCTTCTGGCACTCTCCAGTGTCCTCCGCATACGTCCAAGTCACATCAGCATTCACTGACGTGCGCCGTGTGTGTGCGCTAAGCACTGGTGGCTGCTGGGATCAGGTGGGGGCAGGTACATCTGCCACGGGTATCCACCTGCACCCATACCCATACCCGTGTCTACAGGTACATACCCGTAGCAGGTATGGGTATGGGTTGGCCTCAAGACACCCGCGGGTTTACCCATGTGGATCCCTAGGCCCAATGCTGCCCTTGAGCACAGAAGAATTAATCCTCTTACCCCATACATTGCAGACACTTGGGAGCAAGTGCTCCGTAATGCTAACACAATCAAATGTTTTGCAAAAGTTCTAAAAGGTTTCAGATCTGGTTTTAAATTAAACTTCCCTTTAATTAGTACACACATACAAAGCCAACCGAATAGAGACTCAGTTAATGAGTATCACAAAGAATTTGATTCCATCATTGAGAAAGAATTTTAAATGGAAGATACATAGGCCCTTTTATGCCTACAGAACTTGAACGTATCATAGGTCCCTTTCAATCTTCTCCCCTGCCCATAATACCTAAACCAGGAAAACCAGGAAAATTCAGATTGGTCCAAAACTTCTCTTTCCCACATATTATGAATCCTGCATACCCAAATCCATCAATAATTCTCACATCGACGCTAATCATTTTCCCACTACTTGGGGCAAATTCTCGGTCATATACCTACTAATTTCGAGACTACCACCAGGTTCAGAACTCACAATGAGAGATGTCACAGAAGCCTACAGGACACTTCCTCTCCACCCTTCCCAATGGCTGGCAGGGATAGTTTGCATTTCAAGCACCAATGTGACGCTCGGACCCATGTTGGGCAGGAACAAGTGTCTTTTGATACTGGTGTCAAGACATATAGGAAGTTACAAGTTCCATATCATTCTTAATGCCTCTAGCAACGAAGTCCTCCTTGGTTGTATCTTATCTGATGGTCAACTGTTGTCAGGTCCGATTCTCCGTACCGTCCATCCATGTCCTTTCCGTGTCCACCGAGTTCCGCTGGTGCATGTTCATTTCTATTTTCGGGTTGACTAATAGGTAGTATGGCTTATTACATGTATCCGCGTGTTTCGCTCCGGGCACATTCGGATTACATATTACTTATCTACCTTGTTTTTATTGCTACAGTTCTTGCCTATGGGTTCCGAATGCCCACACAGTAGGATATAATCTCACACGTT
>JABBWJ010000121.1:0-125834 GCA_016647685.1 Suillus tomentosus
ACCCACACAGCTGTCGTTCTACCCAGCCCGCTGGAAGAATTTCCTCGAGGACGCCAAAGGAGCGTGTCGTGCACAACATGCACTAGAGAACCCGTTCCCAGCTCTTGTTAAGGACTCACCGGGTTCTATCGCTGAGGCCCTTCTAGCTGTTCTTGTTCAGTGGGATGAAGCCGGTAAACAATTTGAACCTGGTAAGCTTTGATATTCTCCAGGGCACGTGTATCTGACGCAATTACCAGGTTATTGGCCTGGTCACAAGCCCGATATGGCGAAGCTCGTAAGTGTATTGTCATTGGCTTTTTTCGTTATTTCCTCATAGTTCCTGGCATCCAGTTATATGAAGATCTCTCGACATGGCGCTCTGAGCTCAAGAAGAATGTTGTTGTGATTGCCTCAACGATACCTGGTCTCGTGCCCCCGTCGAACATCCCACCTCAAGAACGTGCTTCGTGGGTAGAAGGTGCAGCTGCCGGGTTAAAGGCGGGCTCGAAGTTTCTACGCGATGGTGTGGATGAACAGGTCTGTTGAGGTACAATCTCATGAACATCTTAATAACAAGGCACTGCAGGGAAAAACGCGAAACTTTGCCAACCCTGCGCTTCGTGATGCCATCATCACGTTCATGTACACTGGCCCATATAGAATTGTTCGAAGACATCCAGATATTTTCAGCAAGCAGTTGCCATTGTCATGCTTGGCTTTAGTCTGTGCTGCGGTATTTTCTCAATTTTATCTTTACATTCGGCGACAGACTGACTTTTTTCATAGTTCGTTTGTGTTCTCGATGGCCTCATCAAAAATGGCAGCGGACAATCATTCCCAAAATTCACCGCCAAGGAATATGGCCCGACCTACAAATCTGCGCTGAAGTCACTTCAAGATATCATGAAAGACCCTTACCATGGTCCCAAGCTGGTCGAGCAGCTCCAATCGTGGGCTGAGGCTGGATGGCAAGGATATACTCTCGTCCAACGAGTTTAGCATGCTAACTGTATTCATTTAGGGCTGCATGTTGCAAAGTCGACGGCGACGAAGCGCCCCACAACGTTGATATCGAGATCGTGCTTGATTGAGGTCGCTTATTTCTCCCGCTTGTAGCTCGCTTGCAGTTTTTCTACCGATTGTATTTTTGGATGTACTGCACTATTTTTTGTTATCTAATCAATATATCCCATTCATGAATTGGAATTTCGTCTGTTCCCAGTGAGACCGGAAACCCACAGAAGATTTATTTTAGTATTTTGAGATCATAGGTGATTGCTGGGTCCAGCAGGGTACACTGTGGAGTTCTGTACAGAACTCCACAGAACGAGAAGCCTCTGTACAGAACTCCACAGAACGAGAGGCTGCTGTCCAGGTCTGTAAAGTCGGGACCAAGCTGTGGCACTGGGGCACTGTGCAGTTCTGTACAGAACTGCACAGAACATAGTAGTTTGCTGATGTGCTACGTTGTGGTACGAAGCAAGAAGTGTGAGAAAAACACGAGAGGCTGTGCCGTCACATAGACCTCATTCTATGTGCGTTCTCGTACCTCGAACTTACATAGAATACAATGTATCAGCAGTTTAATATACACGTCTGCCAACAACAATTCGTATTCGTTCGCAGTTTCGGTGAGACTATGTATCTGTCTTGGTTCTCCCTACGCTAAGCCTGGTTCTTTACGTAAACATTGTATGTTGGGTAGTCACATCCGTAGTAGTAGATACTTTGCAGTCTGATCTTTGTGATGCTTTGCCAAGCGCCAGTGCCCCAACTCATTCCACCACTGGTGGCCCCCACGAGTTCGAATTCCTAGACTCGTCTACTGCCACCGGGCGCTCGACGGGTACGCGTATATTGAGTTCCATGTCGTTGGGATTACGAGGCGATGTGGGCCTGAACTCTGTGTTTATGGGGCTTCTGAAACTTCTAGAGCCTCGGGAGTAATTCTTAGACTCGAATTGTGAGCGGAGACCGGACATCACGCTTTTCCGCATATTGAGCGTGCTCGGACGCGCGACGATCACTTTCTCTATGTGTTGGGCATTTGGCTGTGTCATTTCTGCGAATGTGCGTAAGCAGGATGGCAGTCAAGCTCTAGAATGTTGCGCACCCCGTATATTAATGAGAATCCGTTGGCTCATGATCCAGGTCACAATATAACCTATTGATGCCCTGATGATGCATTCTGAGCAGTCTGATCTCCTTGGCGCCAGAGGATGCGAAACTTACCCTGCCGACTAATAATGGAAGCGAGTGGATACAATAGAGCTAAGTTTTGGCGTATCCATAATTCAGCCTACGTACCTGAGTCTCGAGATTGGTCGTATGATAAAAGATGAGGTTCAATACGTTCGACACTGAAGGAGTGTTAAGAGGGCACTCGTCACAAGCCGAGCACACTTGCCGGACAACACGAGAAAATATCCAATGCCGTCATAAATCAGACTAATTATGATGAGCGACGCCCATCGGTTCTGTCAGTCGCAAGGTACTTACACCCGTATCAGCCGTTCAACTCTAACAGCAATGATTTAGCGACCCTAAAGACGTGAAAGAAAAGGCGCACCTGCTACTGAGAGGATTATAACGCAGAAGATACATGGTAGATACCGTCACCATCACGATGTCATACAACATCACAGGGAAGTAGAAGAACCAGGTTGACAGTACTTTGGCAGAATTTACTGAAGTACAGCTATGGTTCATGGAGATCTGGACAGAACACTGTGGTAAAGGAATCACTCACTTTCCCTGTGCAAAAAAGGACGTTATTTGTATGAGATCTCGTTGTAAGAAACACTGACATACTAAATCAAGGACGGCAGCTTTTTGTTCTAAAGGTCAATAGCGAAATCAAGATCAAAACATTAACCAGAGCTTACGGGTCCCGTGAAATAGATCTACGAACCACTCCGCCTAAAGTAAATGTGAGACAGGGTTTCATGTCTGTGTAGTAAAGAGCTCACCGAAATTGAGAAGAGGAATAGCAGCAATAATGCAATTCCTATCCGCCTATCTCTTCTTGCAATATTGAATGTTCTACGCGGTATTTTAAATCTGCAGCTGCAACCCACGAACAATTCGACGGGACACACCTCACACCTAGAATGACCTGGGATGTCATAGTTTGTACGGCTACAACATGGTCACTAGAGTCCTGGTGCGTGAATACCAATACGACACACCTTTGAAGATAGGCGCAAGAAGATAGTATTTTTGACAGGTTTGTTGGGTAAAGGTAGTGGAGAAGAACCCGTAATTGCTGACTACTATAGTCACGATACTGACATAGCTGCATCAAATGTGAGCAAAGAAATCGCATAACGGGATGTGGACACAAAGTACCGGATGAGAATGAATAAAACGCAGGCAAGACTGATGTGATTGGGTTTGTCAACGGTGGTATGTGAATGGTTTCGTACACATACCTTAAATGAAAAAATGACGATTCGCTTTGGTAAAAACGCCATTCTGCGGGGAGTGTAAGAATATAACTGAGCATAATCAGCATATTGCGACGACTACGAGGCTATGACGAAGAAATCAAAGACTTGCTCATAAAACCCGATAGACATGCATGCTATTCGCAGATATTTCTCCATGATCACGCTTTCCATAAGCAAACGCTGCTCCATTCAATGGATAAAATGCACGTTTATTGGCAACGTGTCAGAGAAGTATGTCCTTGATAGAGATAGAGCGTGAGGTAAAAAATGCTAGTTGCAAATAGGGATCTATGACTCACCTGGACGTCGCGCTTTCGACACAGAAAGGAAACAACTTGGAAGCAACCGTGATAATGAGAAGGAGGAATGGAACAAGGCATCGCTTTTTTTACCCAGACCGCACTTTGAGAACAATTGAAAGTGCTCGCATAGGCAACAGGGTAAGCTTGTCCAGACTCGTCCAAGCACAAGCCATATTTGAGATTGAGCTGGCTTGAGCTGGCAAATGCAATTGCGAGGGGCCAGCGAGGTACTCCGTTTAAGCCTAACTTTGCTGATATGGCATCTGGTCAATGAGCTGGCGACTCGGGGGTACTTAAGGACGAATTATAATGACTTTGGAACCCAGGTTGGCGAACGTTGCCGGAGGCTCAAACGGGTTCTATCCTGATCCCGTCCTGGGTCTGCCCAGAAGCGCAAATTTTGTCCAAATTATAATAAATAAAGACCTTTTGTAGCGTCTGTGTTAGAGTATTTAGCTAGAAATCCATAGCGCAGCTCAGCTGGAAACATAGAAATATGAAAATTCAAACCCCTTCTATAACTGTGTCCAATTCGGTCTAGTTGTTTATCCAAGGTTTGCTTGAGCTTGCTCATCAATTTGGGCTGTGGACGGTAGTGAAAATTAGGGCTGTTTTATACACTGTGGCATGTCTGATGAAACGGAGGACTGATGAACAGGTAGCAGCATCCCCAATCGACGAGATACTTACCTTTGGACGCGACCCGGTGTGCACTGTGCCGCACCTCTACTATGATTACCCACCTTGCAACACAAGGAAATTGTATGCGTGGCTTATTTGCAATTTGCCCATAATAGGGGAGCTCACACCTGGCAGCTTGCGGTCACCTAGTCATTTGCAGAACGCTATACTGGAGCAAAAAAAATTAATCTGCGATTCAGGACGATACATATCCAATTGTAAGTGACGAAAGCAGCTTGCCTACAATAGGGCAGCTCACACCTGAAGCCTGAGAGCTTGCGCGCTTAAGCGTTTACAGTTTATGCAATGCAAATGCAGTGTCGCTCTCCCTACATATGTGCTTAGTATCGGTGTAAACAAACCAAAATACGTCACATCGAGCCAACTCGGACACCTTCAGAAACGAACCATCTGCCTTGGCAGGCTTTCAATATTAAATCATCATTGTCTTTGGTGAACTACGCCGCTGTGGATGGAGTAAAGACTCTAGAAGACATGAGTAAGCTAGAAGGAGAAGATGGTGGGTGCACGGCAAGGTGGGAAGTGCACATTTGGCGTTCTGGTCCTTCTGGATTAATGCGATTTTTTATGAGCTGATACAGGGTACGTGGCATTAGCTCGTCATGTCGGCTTAGCATCTTCCTTGCACATTGTCCGCCTATCTCCGTTTCTCTTTACTTGTACAACACCACAAGCTTACTGGTGATCAATCTCTCAATGCGTCTTCCGGATAGCCACAACACCTGTCGTCCTGTATCGCCCATGAAATTCTTATGTTCATGGCCTGCCATTCTGTCAATCATTTCAGGGCGTACGTATAACACACCTCAAATAAGGTAATTCACACTACAGCACCTCTGAGCCTATCCGTACCAATTTTCACTGGGCATCAGGTTTCAGGACACCGACTCAGGCCCAGCTGTCACTGTCATGCTGCAAGTCCTATACAGGGCCTCATTGTACACTGCGCTGCTTTGAGACGACACCCACTAGTAAGATACAAATAGTGAACAGGATGCATACGATGTACCCATTCCACAATGCGCTTACTAGTATTTTTCTGCATCTTCCTCTACATCATTGGAGGGATCCAAGCTGCACCTACAACAAACACAACAAATACTACCACCAGCGACAGTGTTCAAGTCCCATCATTCACGACCAGAACCTTATGGACCATCATCTCCAGCTCTGTTCTCACTCTTTTTGCATGTATATACAGTGCCATCCACCCTAATATCCCGAGTCCGAAGGACAGTGGTTCCTTTCTTATCATACGGCGACAACTTGGCATGATGATAATGGCACTCATAGCTCCTGAAATGATTGTTACATGGGCTATGCGCCAGTTGTTTAGCGCTCATCAAGTTACGAGACAGTTCAAGGAATCAGGGTATCCCAATGTTCGTCCGGAGTCTGAAGGTGAGTTGTGCTTTTGGAAACTCTGCATTTCACAACTCACTATACATGTCCTCAGAAATGGATTTTGTTGAAGCACCTGCAACTGAAAATCGCTTCACTCGCTTACTTCTCCGCTTGCCTTTCGTTCGCCTCTTGATCCTGTGTGTTAAAGCTATATTATCTGTGCTGTTATCTCTCTGGCATTTCATTTGTGCTCCCTTGAGGTGGGTCACAAGCTGGATTGAATTAAAGCAATTCGAGTCCGACTCGGAAGGTAAGCCCCATTCGTGCTCACCTGGTCACTAAACGTTGACTCATGCGTATCCTTAGATTATACATGGACCCAGACGCATAGCTTCTTTGCGCTCATGGGTGGTTTCATGCTTTATGTGGACGGAGAACCCTACCTTACACTACGTCCTGATTACATCCTCAAACTGATACATGACAAGTGTATCGACGTCCCTACCATAACAGCAAACCAGATTCATGACAAGAGCAAAGGCAATGCGATATCGAAAGCATTGGTCATGCTTCAGGTGGCCTGGTTTGTTATGCAGCTCATCACCCGCGCCATATATCACCTCGAAACCACTCAGCTCGAAGTGGGGACACTTGCTTTTGCGGTCCTCAGTTTCCTAACTTATGCTATGTGGTGGGACAAGCCTCTCAATGTGCGATGTCCACATCCAGTGTACTGGAAGTCAACTGTGTCAAGGCCAGAGGATCACATTGAGTATGTATGCGCCCCAACAATTATACTACTGCTGATTATGTTTGTCATAGTTTCAGTGAAAGAGATGAATTTGCTCGCCTTTGGTACTTGCCTCGATTCTTCCGCCCCATTCTAGAACTGATAGGCTGGGTTGACATCCCCACGTCTCGAAAACTTCGAGTTCCAACACTTGATGGCAGCACCACTATCGAAGATTCGAACAAGAAGGTTCTTCGGCTTGCTGCCGTGCTTATGGCAACCATATTTGGCGGCATCCATTGTATGGCTTGGTTTTTTACCTTCCCCACACACCAGGAACAGGTGCTATGGCAAATGAGTGCTATCGCTATCACTTGCACACCCTGGATTTGTTTGAGTCTCTACTTAGACTCTTTAGTATGGCGCTTTTCCGAATCATCACGTCACGTCATGTGGGGTGTATATGGTCTGATTTGTTCTACATTTGTCGTGTTGTACATCACAACCCGTGCCGTCCTCTTGGTACTTATGTTCACTACTTTGCGTAATCTTCCTCCTGACGCATACAAGGCGGTGCTGTTCACCAGTTTGGTGCCACACTTATAGTTCTTGATTGCGGTGCTCGAGATACATGCACTTCGTATTTTTTTCATGATATTTAGATGTAACATTCTTGTAGTCGACAACAAACAATAGAGCTAGTACATGATACAACCACCTGACCTGCACGTGTGACATGACACGAACATCATGATGGATGGCAGCTATAAAGCTGTTTGGTACGGTATGCTGCAGCTGATGAAGTGGACGACTATTGACAACATGAATCAGCCTCGGATCCAGGCGTTGGGCCTGTTCCCTACAATTCGAACTCGATCGGTGAAACTTCGCGATTCGCTTTGAACTCGCTTGCCATGTACCCGAATGCCTAGACTCGTCCATGTAGTCTACTGCTACCGGGTGCTCGACGGGTACGCGTCTATCGAATTTCATGTCCGAGTCGTTGGGATCACGAGGCGATGTCACGGTGGGCCTGAACTCTGTATTTATAGAGCTTCTGGAGCTTCTAGAACCTATTAATGAGAATACGTTGGCTCACGATCCAGCTTACAGTACTGGTATGACCTATTGATGAATTCTGAGTGATCTGATCTCCTTGGCGCCAGACGATGCGAAACTTACTCTGCCGACTCATAATGGAAGCGAGTGGATATAATATAGCTGAGTTTCTATGGCGTACCCATAATTCATCCTACGTAGTACCTGAGTCTCGATATCGGTCATACAATAAAGTGTGAGGTGCAATACGTTCGACACTGAAGAGGGTGCTCGTCACAAGCAGAACATGCCGGACAACACGAGGAAATATTCAATGCTATCATAGATCACGCGAAGTATAATGAGCGACGCGCATCGATTTTGCAAGTACTTACACCCGTATCAGTCGTTCAACTCTAACAGCGATGATTTAGCAACCCTAAAGACGTGAGAGAAAAGGCGCACCTGCTACTAAGAGGATTATAACGCAGGAGATGCATGGTAGATACTGTCTCCATCACGATGTCATACAACATCACGGGGAAGTAGTAGAACTAGGTTGACAATGAATTTATCGAGATGCAGCTATGGTTCATGGAGATCTGAACAGCCCACACTGGTGGTAAAGGAATCACTCACTTTCCCCATGCAAAAAAGGACGTTGTTTGTATGAGATCTCGTTGTAAGAAACATGCTGATATACTGAATGGAGGACGGCAGCTTTTGCTTCCAAATGGCTTCGTACACATACCTCCAATGAAAGAGTGATGATTCGCTTCGGTCAAAGCGCCATTCTACGGGGAGAGTAATATAACCAGTATATTTCGACGACTAAGAGTCTGTAACGAAGAAATAAAAGACTGACTCGTAACATTCGATAGACATGCATGCTATTCCCAGAAATTTCTCCGTGACCACGCTGTCCACAAGCAAACACTGCTCCATTTGATGGATGAAATGCGCATTGATTAGCAACGTGTCAGATAGATATGTCCTTGATAGAGACCGAGGTGGGATGAAGTATAAAATGGAATATAGCGACTGCAAAAAGGGATGTTATGACTTACTTGGACATCGCGCTTTCGACACAGAAAGGAAACAACTTGGAAGCAACCGTGACAGTGAGAAGGAGGAATGAGACAAGGCATCGCTTTTCTACCAAGACCACACTTTGAGAATAATTAAACGTGCTCGCGTAGGCAAGAGAAAATTTGAGGGTAAGCTTGCCTAGACTTGTCCAAGCGCAAGCCATATTTGAGATTGGGCTGACTCAGGCTTGAGCTGGCAAATGCAATTGCGAGGGGCCAGCGAGGAACTCCGTTTAAGCCTGACTTTGCTGGTACGACATTTGTTGGATGAGCTGGCGAGATACCTGAGGACCCCCGATAATGGCTTTGGAACTCAGGTTGGGTGCGGCGAACGTTGCCGGAGGCCTAAATGAATTCTGTCCGAATCCCGCCCTGGATCTGCCCAAGAGCGTAAATGTTGTGCACATTCTGACCTGGGTTAAAAAGTCGTTCGGGAAACAGAACTATAAAAATTCAGCATGAAAATTCAGCCCTCCTCATCCCCTTCAATGACTCTGTCCGATTCGATCTGGTTTGCCCAAGTCCTGCTTGAATTTACTCATCACCATGAACGGCAGCGAAATAGGCCTGTTTTGTACTCTGTGGGCCACTGATGAAACGGACGACAGTAGCAATAGCATTCCCAATCGACGGGGAGACGGTTACCTTTGGGTGTGGCGACTCGGATCCGATGTGCAGTGCACGCCTCTATTATTACCCAGCCCTGCCCAAGGAAATTGTGTTTCTGGAAAGAAAAGTGCGTGGCTGATTTGCAATTGGGCCGTAATGGGGGAGCTCACACCTGGTCCAAAGCTTGGTCACTAGTTCACCACGCTTATGCTTATCACGTTGGTGTAAACAAACCAAAATACATTACACACGCCGCCGCGTCTACCATGATGATCACTAGTACTGGGAAGTGCTGTCAAGGTGGGGAGTGCACATATAGCGTTTTGGATTGATTTGATTTTTATAAGCTGATACAGGGTACATATACGTGGGCACGCCAGGAGCTCCTCATGTCTGCTTAGCCTCTTCCTGAATCCTTGCGCGTCGCCCGCCTATTCTCGTCTCTCTTTCCTTGTGCAACACCATAAGCTTACCGGTAATCAATCGCTCAATGACGCGTCTTCCGGATAGCCACAACACCTGCCGTGCGGCGTCCTGTACATGTATCGCCCACGAAATCCTTACGTTTGTGACCTGCCAATCTGTCAACAATCTGCTAGCTGGGCGCACACATAGTACAAAATAAGGTAATTAACTCTACAGCATCTCTGTCCGTACTAGTCTTCACTTTACATCGTGCTAGCAAATATTGAGATAACGCTTGCTAATAAAATAAAACAGTGAACAGGATGCATACAAGACGCCCATCCAATAATGCGCTTACTAGTATTTTTCTGCAACATCCTCTACTTCGTTGGAGTGATCCAAGCCGCACCTACAATAAATATCACTACTAGCGACAATGTTGAAGCCCCATCGTTCACGACCAGAACCCTATGGACAATCATCTTCAGCTCCGTTCTCACTCTTTTCGCATGCATATATAGTGCCATCCACCCCAATATCCCGAGTCCTAAGGAAAGCGGCTACCGTTATATCATATGGCGACAACTTAGCATGACGATAATGGCACTAATCGCTCCTGAACTGATTGTCGCATGGGCTATGCGTCAGTGGTTCAGTGCTCATCAAGTTACAAGACAATTCGAAAGATCAGGATATCCCAACTTGATCATTCGTCCGGACTCTGAAGGTGAGTTGTACTTTTGGAAATTCTGCATCTCAAAACTCACCACACACGCCCTTAGAAGATTCTGTTGAAGTACCTGCAACTGGAAATTGCTTCACTCGCTTCCTTCTCCGCTTGCCTTTCGTTCGCCTCTTGATACTGCTTGCCAAAGGTCCATTATCTGTGCCGGTGTTTCTTTGGCGTTTCCTTTGTGCTCCCATGAGATGTGTCGCAAGCTGGATTGAGCCAGAGCCATCCGAGTCTGACTTGGAAGGTAAGCGAAATTTCTGCTCACATAAACGTTGATTCATACATATTTAGATTATAACTGGACCCAGACGCACAGCTTCTTTGTGCTCATGGGTGGTTTCATGCTTTATGTAGACGGGAAACCCTACCTTACACTACGTCCTGACTACATTCTCAAACTGATACAAGCCAAGTGTATCGACGTTCCTACCCTGACCGCAAAGCAGATCCGTGACAGGAGCAAAGGCAATGCGATATCGAAAGCATTGGTCGTGCTTCAGGTGGCCTGGTTTGTTATGCAGCTCATCACCCGCGCCATCTATCACCTCGAAACCACTCAGCTCGAAGTGGGGACACTTGCTTTTGCGGTCCTCAGTTTCCTAACTTATGCTATGTGGTGGGACAAGCCTCTCGATGTGCGATGTTCACATCCAGTGTACTGGAAGTCGACCGAGTCAATGCCAGAGGATCACATTGAGTATGTATGTGCTTGAACAATTATAACGTTGCTGATGATGTCTGCCTTAGTGTCAGTGACACAGACGAATTCGCTCCGCTTCCCATCGCCCGCTCAATTTTCGAACTGATGGGTTTTCCTCGCATTCCTACATCTCAAAAGCTCCAAGTTCCAACATTTGATGGCAGCATCACTCTCAAAGATTCGGACAGAAAAGTTCTTCGGCTTGCTGCAATGCTTATGGCGACCATATTCGGTGGCGTCCATTGTATGGCTTGGTTCTTTGCCTTTCCCACACACCAGCAACAGATGCTATGGCGCATCAGTGCCGTCGCCACAACTTGCACACCCTGGCTTTGTTGGAGTCTCTACTCCGACTCGGAAGTAACCCATTCAGTACTTCAGCGTTTTCCAAATCCATTAAAGTATGTCGTGTGGGGTGTGTATTTTCTGATTTATTTCGCATGTTTTGCATTGTACGTCCCAGCTCGTGCCGTCCTCTTGGTACTTATGTTCACCACTTTACACAATCTTCCTCCTGACGCATACAAGGCGGTGTCATGGACTAGTATGGTACCACACTTGTAGTCTTTGATTATGCTGATCGAGATATACTTATACTTCATACTTTTTCTCATAATATTCAGATATAGCACTCTTGTGGTCGACGATATTCGAAGCTCGGTATCGAAGTTCCCGCACAGGATCTTGAAGGTGAGTTATCTAAACTTTGTTCCTTTCTTCAGCGATACGCATTCCTGTGTTGCGGTCTCACTCATACCTTTCCAATATGTTTGTTCTTTTGCGGCTCATTCGAATCCGCAGATTATGAGTACATGGAATCAGAATCAGACATACAGCCTCTTTGCGCCCATGGGTAATTACATACTGAATGTGAACAAGGACCTCCACCACAGCCTGAAGAAGTACTCGAGCTGATACGCGAATGGCGCATTGATGCCATGACAACTGTGACTTCTCCAGCGCCTCTGAAAATGATTAGCAACGCCTGTGTTGCAGTCTTTTTGACTCAGTCTCTTGACTCGTTCCCATGAATATCCCCTGCAACGCCAGAGTTCCAAAATATATATTATACACCAGAATACCAGAGAAGGCTGCTCTTGGGTTCGTTAGATAATTCGATCTGATCTAGGAAGTTTCGTTATGATATACAAAAGTAGCATTTCTGGCACTTGGCATCTGTACAATCCGCATCCGTTACCCCCTACATGCACACGCCTTCGTATCGGATACTACAGCATTTGTAAGATGACAGTCGTATCATCCATGTAAGGGACAGGCATGTCTACGTTAAGCATACACGAGACACTGTCGATGTCTTCTGCGCCCAGAGCATGTCTTAACAAGCGCAGCATTGCCTCCTGAATGTCGTCTTTCACGACGCCACCTACTATTCCCACCCACTTCTGGACGAGAGATGTATGGGATTCAACGTGATCTGGGCCATCCATGTAAAGGTCAACCAGCCCGTCGGAACACATCAAGATAAAGCAGTCGCAACTTGACTGCTCATGGAGGTCGACATAACGAACGCTTGCGAGATTCGAGACGTATGGTGGGCTCAGATTTCGTGGAATGAAAGACTCAATCGCAGCAGGGACACGAAACCCCGGTTCTACATTTAAAAATATTTTCTCGGCGTAGATGCGAGGGAGTTTGAAGCTGTGGTCGCCAACAGCTTGACGCCGCAAAACAGTGAGATCAACTGATCCAATGCATTCGATAGGCTTACCTCTCGTGACAGCAAGATTACCGAGCACTCTATCGTCGAAGATGCATTCTGGTTCGCCAGGGTGTTGCTGTTTGATGCGATCGGCCTCAGCAGGGTTGTTGCCATTGTGATTATCGCTCAAGATGGATGCATTCCATTGTGAACTCGCGTCTCGTCTACTTCCGAGCACTGCTCCAAAGTCGATGTCAGTGATTTCCGCTTGAACCTTCACCTCAGCTTACCCACTAAGCCATCACCGAGATTTAGCACCCAAAGATGTTTCTTTGTAGGGTCGACGAGCGTCAATAAGACTGTAGATCCCCTCAAGCAACGTAGGGCTTTCTGATGATTGAGTCCTCCGGAAGATTGGTCGTTGACCCGCGCTTTAACTGTTATATCTGACATCGTAGCGATCTCGTCGACTTCTTCAGGGAATATTTTGAGGAAGTCCCGTGTTATTGCTTCATCCACGTCAAAAATCGCTCTGGTGAGAACATCTGAAACGCCCTCCAAGTTGGTCACGGTGGGCAACAGTCCAGCCATTAAAAGGGAGGGCAATTCGGAAACAAGGTAGTCAGCTGTTTCATACCCTCCATGCCCTGCATAGGAGATGTTGTATTGTTTAATAAGATGCGAGGGGGAAGGTGTATTTGTAATGCCTCATAGTAGCACGCACCATCGAAGACACAGTTCAAGCTCCAAACACCATTTGGAAGGCTTAAATCCATAATCAGATATCTGTCCTCGTTGACTGAACTAACGTGAGGCTGGAGAGAAGCCCCAAGGCTCCTTCCGTCACTTGAGATATTAGTTGTGCAGCGTTTCAGGATCTGGGCACGTAGCTCGTGCTCTGGAAAGAGACGATAACGCCAAGGACCGCGATCAGAGCCATAGCCTTGCATGTATGCACGACGAAACACTTGAAGGGATGGCATGTGCTTAGCAAGAATGAAACCGAGGTTGAGGCATGCCGTACGCCCAGAGCACGGAAAAAAGAGTGCATAGATAACAACATTGATGGCATATTGTGGCAAGTGCCAGTACCATTTACAATATTAACGTCCAACGTCAAGTTTTGGAGGCAGCGGCGATGGGCAGGGTACCCAAGGATCCAGGTATCTTGTTTTCGTGAACGTCGGAACGCTCGAGAGATAAGAACAGCCTATTCTCAGCCTTGTACTAACGCCTGCCAGTATTAAGTAACATACAAATAGCGAACAAGATGCATGCCGCAATACACCCTAAAGTGACATTCAATATTAATAATGTGCTTACCACTTTTCTGCATTTTCCTTTACCTCATCGAAGTAATCCAAGCTTCACCTACACCAAACACAACAAATACTACTACTACTAACAACAGTTTCAAAGCCCCGTCATTCACGACCAGAACCCTATGGACTATCATCTCCAGCTCCGTTCTCACTCTTTTCGCATGCATATACAGTGCCATCCACCCCAATATCCCAAGTCCTAAGAACAGCAGCTGGTATCACATTCTATGGCGACAACTTGGAATCATGATAATGGCGCTCATCGCTCCTGAGCTGATTGTCACATGGGCTATGCGCCAGTTGTTCAGCGCTCATCAAGTTACCAGACAGTTCAAGGAATCGGGGTATCCCAATGTTCGTCCGGAGTCTGAAGGTGAGTTGGGTTTTTCGAAACTCTGTGGCATCCCACGACTCACTATGTTTCTAGAAAGTGAGTTTGTTGAAGCACCTGAAACTGCAAACCCCTTCCTTCGCCTCTCTCTCCGCTCGACTGAGGCTTTCGTCCGCCTCTCTGTCCTGCTTGTTACAGGCGTGCCGGCGTCTCTTTGGCGTTTCCTTTGTGCTCTCATGGGGTGGGTTGCAAGGCGGATTCAGTCAGAGCAATCCGAGTCCGACTCGGAAGGCGAGTCAGATTTGTGCTCACCCTAATGTTGACTCATATGCATCCTTAGATTTTACGTGGACTCGGACGCACAGCTTCTTTGTGCTTATGGGTGGTTTTATGCTTTATGTGAACGAGGAACCCTACCGCACGCTACAACCTAAGCACATCCTCAAACTGATCCATGACAAGTGTATCAAAGTCCCTACCCTAACAGCAAACCAGATTCATGACAAAAGCAAAGGCAATGCGATATCGAAAGGATTGGTCGTGCTTCAGGTGGCCTGGTTTGTTATGCAGCTCATCACCCGCGCCATCTATCACCTCGAAACCACTCAGCTCGAAGTGGGAACACTCGCTTTTGCGGTTCTTAATTTCCTAACTTATGCTGTGTGGTGGGACAAGCCTCTCGATGTGCGATGTCCACATCCAGTGTACTGGAAGTCGACCGAGTCAAGGCCCGAGGATCACATCAAGTATGTAGCATGCGCCTAAACAACTATACCATTGTTAATTATGTCTGCCTTAGTGTCAGTGACAGAGATGAATTTGCTCAGCTTCGATACTTGCCTCGAGTCTTCAGCCCAATTATAGAACTGATAGGCTGGGCTGATATTCCCACATCTCGAAAACTCCAAGTTCCAACATTTGATGGCAGCATCGAACTCAACGTTTCGGACAAAACGATTCTTCAGCAAGCTGCATTGATTATGGCAATCATATTTGGCGGCATCCACTGTATGGCTTGGTTTTTTGCGTTCCCAACATACGAGGAACAGGTGCTATGGCGCATAAGTGCCGTCGTTACAACTTGCACACCCTGCCTTTGTTTGAGTGCCTACTTAAACTCGGAAATAATCGATCTAGTACGACGCCTACCCGATTCAGAAAGGCACATCATATGGGGCGTATATCTTATGACTTGTTACGCACTTGTCACGTTGTACATCACAGCTCGTGTCGTCCTCTTGGTGCTTATGTTCACCACTTTACGCAATCTTCCTCCTGATGCATACAAGGTGGTGTCGTGGACTAGTTTGGTGCCGCACTTATAATTCTTGATTATGGTGCTCCAGACACTTCATACATTTATAATGATATCCAGATGACAGCAAATATCCTTGTGGTTGACGCGGACTATGGAGCATGAGTTATGAATGACGACCCACAAAGCTTTGTTTGAACACCCTTATCAATGATTCGGGGACCTAACACGAATGGCAGCGAAATAGGGCAATTCAGTATGCTGCGGCTGATGAAGCGGACGACTGATGAGCAAGTGACAGGATTCCCAATCGACGAGACAGCTATTTTGGACTCGACCCTATGTGCAGCATCCGTGTCTACTATCCAGAGATCAATCGAAGATTGTGTTCACCGAAGGAAAGGTCTGTGATCTGACAAACCTCCGTGTCATATCTCTCACTCTTCCCGTGCAACCATTGCTTGTCTCCCACTCAAGCAGCCTCGCGCTGGCCTTACACAGTACGTCCTATCTAAATCCATCTAAAATGTGTCAGGCCGGATATATATATATGATTCTGCATCGGGCTCTGCAGGAAGGTATGCTACATGATGCACTTCACACATTCTTGATTTTCTATTTCTTATAATCCCACGTGTAAGGAGGCACACCAAAAATGTCATCAATATCCCGCCACATTCATGGTCAAGTCCAATGCTGTCTAAAGTAAGTACTACGCATCAGCTGTACTACGTGAAGTAGACGTTTTCTGTCCATGATTCATATCTATCTATAGTTTCAGTGAGACTCTTTGCCATTTCTCTCCCTGCTCTGACTGCAATCCTGTGCAAGGGAAATCTTAGCGGTGCATCATCTAGGTGAGTGAGCTTCTCAATGACCACCACCGCCTTTTCAGTGTCTCCATCAGCCAGGTTTGAAGTCATAAACTGGCGGAATTTAGAACCAGGTAGCTCTGGGTCTGCATATGCTGGATGTTGAGGAACAAGTTGCATGTTGCCCCTGAAGATCCCCGTCCGGAATGGACCTGGTTCGATTATGGTGATCTACCTGGCGTTAGCTTGAGTTCCATCTTCAGACTAAATTGACTAAACCTGTATGTTCCAAGCTGGGTCTAGTTCTTGTGCGAGACTCTCACTCAATCCTTCCAATGCTGGATATCCAGTTTGAGATACTGCTATGACCTTAGACAAACACGCTTACCCTGTTTACTATCGTCAGAAGTAGCTGTTGGTGAGCATTAAAATCACGCATGGACATGTTCACTCACGATGCGGCATAGTAGGACGATGCAGCTCCTCCACCTAAGCCCAACGAAGAAGAAACCTGCAATAATCTTCCTCCGATAGGTTTGTTCACTTCCCTGAACATCCGAATAGCCTCCCTTGTGACATTTGATGCACCCCAAAAGTTCACTTCGAAGACTTGACGAGCGTCTTCATCGTTCATAGACTCCATCTCTCCGAGAATAGCTATGCCTGCGTTGTTGAACACAACATCGACACGTCCGAACACCTCTTTGGCTTTTGCGAATGCGGCAACGACCTCCGAGGTCTTTACGACATCCGTCTGGACGATCAACAATTGAGAAGGCGGATACTGTTCGGCAAGATCGCACAGGGCTTCTTTGCGCCGTAGAGTTGCGATCACTCTATTTCCGTTCTTTAACAGGAGTTCGGTCATGGAGCGACCGAATCCCGAGGATGATCCAGTAACTGGCGTCGATTCGTCAATTCGCGAAGCCCGATGAACAAATACCGAGAACTTACCTAGCCAGACCTTTGATTCTGCCATGACTTTGTTATGGATTGTGAAGAGATGCAATTTGCAAGCGATGACAAGGGATCAGATCTCAGAGTCGGCTTTATATCTGTCGATCAGCGCCATGCATGGTAAACGATTACCCAGTTCAAAATCGGACGGGTCTTCAGCTACTGCTCCTCAGTCAGCATGACACACCTTTGCTTTGTGATAATTGACTTTTGTGGGTGGTGATGTGGCATCACGATGACCGGCAACAATGCTAGAGAATCTGCTCAGCCAATCAATTTCATCTACAATATATATGAACGAAACGGTTGGTCCCGCGGAACCAATTCGCGTGACTCTCCTGTCTGTGCTCCACCTGTCGTGTAAATCGGTCTGGCGCCATGTGCGCGCGCCACTTGTATAGAATAGTCCAAGGTCTAGAATAGGCCCCAGCACCAAGCGACGTGGATAATTAAGCTTGACCCGTGACTGTCAGTACTATTATTGCCATTATCCGCAGCTGCGCATTTTATCCACAGTTTATCATTGTGCTCGGGGTCCACCTCCTTTGGTGATGTTAAATGGGCTACTGATGAGTTCTAACAAGTATTGAATGCACCGCTGTCAAAATGATACTGCAGACCAAGGAAGAACCGCAGTTACACACCGCTATGCTTATTCAAGACGACGTGGAACCCTACGAGTCTCCATCCCATATTCCAGATCACGACCCTCCGCCGTATAGCTTCTCGTCAGGTTCTACGGTCGTAGCGTTAGAACCTGACGTAGCGTCGGTTGACACGATAGGGCTCGCCAATGCGCTCACAATAAAGACCATTCGGCTGGAAGAGCACCATGAGTTGATATCCGGTGAGCTGCGAGCACCATTCTTGTCCCTGATGAGTCAGGAGACGAACCGTCCGCTCTACAAGGCTTTGCAGCCAGGCACAGTGACCTAGTATAATACAAAAATAAACTCAACATTTCATCATATGCATATGTACATCTCTTAATCCTGCTCGCATATGCATGTCCAAAGTGTGGTCATGCGTGGCAGCTGGCCATGGCAGACTTAATCATCAAAACAATGTATAATTTTTAAAAGGGATCAATATTAATTACGTATTTACGGTACACGTAGAATCTTCTCCATGTTCACCTCAGCTATCTTACCTTGAACGTAATCTCCGCGCTCGATAGTGCAGGGTTTCATACTCACCTCAACAATGCGGTCCATCAATCAAGGTGATGCACAGCCAACAAGATGGCGCGGCTGGATATTCCTCGTCTGTGTCTTCCTCTTTTTTATGCAAGCCGGCCTTTTCGCCGGTCACAAAGATCAAACTTCTGGACGAGACTTGAGTTCACGAGGAAACTGGTTCTCGACTTCCTCCAAGTGGCTCCCTTTTGTGAAGGATGGGAAACCATACACCCTCACCGAACATCCCATACCGAAATTGATGGCGGATGCGGAGGAGAAGTTCAAGCATATGCTCTCGAGGCAAAGCAAAACTCTTGCAGACGCTGTGACTGAATATAGGAAAAGATACGGGCGCGAGCCTCCCAGAGGGTTTGGAGGTTGGTGGAAATTCGCGCAGGAGAACAACGTGAGACTGGTGGACGAGTTTGACGCCATTGACGAAGACCTGGCACCGTTCTGGAATATGTCTGGCGTAGAGTTTCGAAGGAGGACAGTTCAAGTGAGTGTGATCTCCCCTCCACTACGGTACTATGACGTTTATTTTGCAGGTTACCGAACTTCCGTCTATCGATTTGGTCCGCATCGTCAATGGCAAGGTCGAAGGCACCTCCATTGACAAGTCGGATAGCGAGCGCGGACATAGAGCATTGGGGTTTATGAGTTTACTCGAGAAATTTCAAGATAAGGTGTGTTTGCCCAGCCCTCTCTGTCCATTCCTTCTGTTCATGAAGGCCTATAGCTCCCTGACATGCAATTTGCCATCAACTCGAAGGCGGAGGGCAGGATCTTGGTACCTTGGGAACACCGCCAATTTCCTAACATGACGTTGCAAGATTCATCAGGTCTGTTACATATGTCATTGGTGAATTTAGGGTCATGCATTAACTGCGCCTCAGGTGGAATAACCTCCATGGTTGGATCTGACTTTACTTCTGATTGGAAGGGGCAAGGAAGTGTTTGGGCAGCTTATCGCCGAACATGTCCTCCCGAAGCTGAAGCCCGTCGCCTCTACAGTTCATACCGTAATCCCAATTCTGAAAATTCAAAAGTTTTCTTCGGCTCCGCTCCAGCTCCTGGAGACGAATTCACCTTTGTGCCAAGCGTCGAAGATTCTATCGACTACTGTTCATATCCCTGGGCTCACTCTTCTCAAGGCCACTTTTTCTCGGACTGGCGCACGATACCTGTACTTTACCCTGTTTTATCTCCCGCAAAGGCCTCAGGGTTCTTGGATATTAGGATTCCGAGCCACTATTATTTCACACAACATCCCAGGTACACTTACGGTTTCAATGCTCACGGTGATGAACCCCATGACGTTGATGATTTGGAAGTTCCATGGGAAGAAAAGATAGGCGTCGTTTTCTGGCGGGGCGCAGACACTGGTGGCGGTAGCACTCCCCCGGGCTATGCGTCGTATTACCAGAGACACAGGTAATCCATTCTTGCTGCCCTCTTACGTGATTCTCATCTCTCATGATAGATTTCTTCACATGACACACGAGAGTGCAGCAGGAAATCGGACCATTATCCATGCTGACCCCTCGAGCGCTAACAACTTCATTACCGCTGAGGTGCCTGTGCGACAGCTAAATGACGACATGATGGATGTTGCATTTGTTTCGACAACTGGCGGGTATCCTGGCGGCGAGGAAGCACTCAGAAAAGGTCACCGCTTTGCATCACCCGTTCCTCTGGGCCAGCACTGGGCGTATAAATATCTCCTTGATCTTGATGGTATGGGTTACTCGGGACGTTTCCTGGCACTTTTATCTAGTGAAAGCGCTGTCATAAAGAGTACCGTATGGCGGGAGTACCTGTCAGATTGGTTACAGCCATGGTGTGTTTTATAACTGGCACTCGGAATTAAGGCTGAATAGCAAGCAAGGCTACACTATATACCTTTATCCTCGTCTTATGCCGAGGTATACAACATCCACGCGTATTTCTCCGGACCTTCGCCGGCAACTTTGGCCGCTGCAAATTTGACTACAACGCACCCAATACAGTCACTAGACGGCGACCAGCGTTTACAGCGCATCGCACGTGCGGGCCGACAGTGGAGGAAGACCATAGGGAGGACTGTCGATATGGAAGGTGCGTTCTAGCTTTGCGGGCATGTATTTGCAAATCGGTTGACCTGACTTGGTTTGGCAATAGCGTACGTCTACAGACTATGTTTGGAGTATGCGAGACTCTGGGCCGATGATCGTGACACGATGAATTTTGTGCTGTGACGTAGAGATAGACTGCGCGTTGCGGCAAAGTCTACGGTATCTTGATGTCTGATCATCTCACTTAATTTAAATCCCATATCAGCTTTCGTGGAGCATTGAGCCATCAGAGTTGTTCATATAACTTATACCTTTGAAGGATGCAAAAGAGATGCGGAATGTATTGGGTTCGCGGTTGTTAAATGTATGCTTGCGCACGAGAGCCAAACTTGGATTTGTTGATCGCCGTTCACAGAACACGGCACAATCGTTGTAGAAAAAGTCATCGACAACAGATTCCGGGCGCAAACCTATCCACTCGTGCGTTGTCACGTATATCAGAAGAAACCGGAACTTAACTTGGATTGGATTGGGCTTCTGCGGTGCATATCGACTGTAGTGGGGTCTTGGGTATGAGAGAAGCATTGTACTTATTGATGCCTCTGGAGGGTAGATACGGTGTGTCGGACTCTTGGTCATTAACTGTAGCCACATGCGCAGCAAGGAATATTATTATTGTGGTAGAAAGCCGTCGATAACGGATTGTAGTCCATACGAAGCCGGGAAAGCAGAACTACTAGGAAGCAGACGGCCCGCTGTCATTGTAGTGATATCGTACGATGTGAATGATTGATGATTGGAGAAGCACGAGAAACACGAGGATACGGTTGGCAGTGCGAAAGACGGTGCCCTCTACCAACAGATGTGCGCCAGAGGAGGCCTCTGAGAGGTAGAAGAAGGGAAGAAGTCCCGGATCAATCCAGAGTGACATAAGATTGGTAGTACTGATAAGTGCTTGCATCGGGATTCGGGAATACCCGACATTGCAGAGCGCTCTTGGTTAGCCCCGTTAATTTGTGTTATCACGTTTCAGCGTGCCGCAATCAGTTTTTTAGACGATCTGTGTGGTGCCTGTTTCTCGCTTGACGGTCACCAAGTGGCGTACGGAACGCTTATTGTTTGGCAAAGGCTTTAGAAATAAACAGAGCCAAAGGAACATTGACGGCCCGGAGAATCGCCTTCGATTACGGACGCAGCCAGCATCACGACCACCATCAGTTCGTTCACGCCGGATCTATGATATAGACCTCTTGATATGTATTGATAAGCACGATCAATCATCCCCTGAGGGTCAAGTCACGGTATCAAGAAAGGATAGCTGGCAGGAACTCCGCGGGTTGAAACCGAGTTGAAATACGCTGCAAGATCTTGAAGCTATTCGTGGAACCGCACATGACCGTCAGTGCTTCACGAACGCCTAGTACCACCGCCATTCGAGTCTCAAACCGTATCATTGTCTTGGGGCGCAAAAATAGCGGACCTTCTCCATCCAAATCAGGCTGCCTGGTAATAGGAAGCAGGAAGGTGAGATATATAGATAAGGCGACCCTGACAAACGACATGGCATGGTCAATAAGGCGGAGCAAAGGAATCAAACGGAGTCATCTGGGTCAACACAAAATTCGTGGGTACGATGGCCAGGTATTCTTTAAATTGAGGATCACCGGTTGAATCGCCCATGATGATCTCGGTGATTCCCCATCTACTCCTGCTAATCCAGTCATCGGTCTACGATCAGTTTTCGGTGTCTGACGATGAGTGCGTACATGGTATGATTGGTCACAGAGACCCCCGTTGGTTACATTGAGGACGAGCGAATGTATTCTTGGGACGGTCGGCTGGCTCACATATTGCTCATTTTGGCATATATCTCCATATATTCTTGAATCTGTCGCTGAGTAGGACGAGGAACCCGTCCTTGGTTGTTTCACTTGGTCGATTCAGGTGCAGGCTGGCTACATTGGACCCCTCGATCGTTGATCCATATTCGTCTTCTCTTCCCGATGGCCAGACCAGGCGACTGGAACTTGGTGTCTGTGTTGGGCATGCCAGGGTTCCTTATGGCTGCGTTCACCGCCATATTACTTATCGGGATTTGGCACGTTGCCTTCTGACCAACACGAGAGGCGTCCGAACCGAGGGTGACTATTTGATCGCGGTGTGCGAAGATGTAGAAGGCGGCCTTGCATAGCTTCACCTAACCACATTCCTTGAAACGATCTGTAGTCGGTGCTTTGATGTGCCGGACGTGCAGTATACACAGGTGCGCTATGGACACCTTGTTGAGGATCAAGTTGATGGGCCTCGTGTTCACATCTTACTAGGTTTGTTCAAGGTGCTGGCTGTGATTGAGCTTATTGCTCGAGTGTAGCTGCAGACATATTAGTGTCTAGTCCTCTGATATGTAGGTAGCGTGAAGCAATATGTTTTTTGTTGGGCAAACCCAAAGACTGGTGTCCCTTCGGCGTCCCCGCCCGAGTCACGTGCACTTCATAAATAAGAAGCGCTGAAATGAAATGTTTGATTCAAACAATCGCGGATGACCGGGACTGGGTAGTTTGCTGTAGGTCCGTTTTGTACAAAGGATGGTATGTCAAGCATGCACGTGTCAGCTGATTATTGACTTCTATTCTGATCACAGGATTCAGAGTTAATCAACCGAAATGACAGTGTTTTGTGCTTGTTGCTTTTACAGAGACAAAAGACGCTTGTACGTATAAAATCTTGTTACCTTTCACTACAGACATTGCCATGCTGACGCCGCGTTGTACTCAGTCTCGCAGGCGGTTTCAAATCAGATGTGAAGTTTTTGAACTCTATTCCATTGTCAGGACCGCTATCTTCCAAGATGAGATCAGGAACGTCCGTTCGAATACGAAACTCCGGCTTGGAAATACTAGCGGGTTGGCCAAATTTTACCAAAGATGTCTTGCTGTACCTCCAACCCCATCTTGTCTACGATGAATCAAACACGTTGTGGGCGCGTGATTGGCTCGATGTCATCGTTGTCCACTGGATCTCGGCACGCTAGATGTGGCTCTTTTTGGCCACTCACTGTTCCCGGCTGGTAAATAGAGTCCCGTCCAGTTCCACAGATCCTCACTCTTTTCCTTAACCATTAGCGACATCTCTACTATTGCGATGCATCCACGATCAGCACTAGGCTCTCCAACACCATCAGCTGCGAGTCGCCTCTCAGATAGCAGCCGTTCAGATGGCAGTCGTCAATTCGCGCGGAACGGAAGCGTATCAGAATTCGAAATCGAGCGACCACTCAAAATGAATACATCATCTCCAAAACGACCAGGCGTTCGTCGTCGTCAGTCTGAATATGGCGCTGAAACTGCTCTTCGTGCGAGCGTATCACGTTTACTCACCGCCAAAGCGCGTCCGTTCACTGTCACCGGTCACATCCCAATGGACCCGGCGTCCTTGGTGCTATTCTTTCGCTCAAAGGTGAGCAGTTTGTGGGCACTGATTAATAGTCGTTATCTGAATCTGAGTCCGATTTACAGAGTGGCATTACCCACTCGCTTGATTTCCCCATAAACATTGATTACGACACACCCCCGGCTCTCGAAGTGCTACTCGCAGCATGTAAACCCCACCCGACACCTGGATTTGATGTATACCCTGACCGTGAAACCCTTTTCTACCCATCGAATCTTCCTTTGACAGCCACTCTCGAAATCGCCAACCATCCCATCCTCGATGCAGTGCGCAATGCACTGTTCCCGGCATTACCCATGGGACATTACCTCACCGCCCTGAGAGATAAACTGGAGGTGATGGTAACTGGAGCGCGTATGGCGCCCCAACCCCGTACATTACGCAACGATGGTAGAGTTGCTACAATATGTGTCACTCTACCTGTTCACCATCGTGGTGGAAACATGATTGTCCGAGATTCAGAAGGGACAGAGGAGAAGTTTTTCGGAGGTGGAGGCAAACCTTCGGAGGTCCACTGGACTGCATTCCTTGGGGAATGCGAATACGAAGTCGAAACCATCCAGCAAGGATGCAGGATGACCTTCACGTACGCGGTGCATCTGAAGACATACGGCGCAGCAGTCGATCCTCTGATCACACCGAGTGAATACTTCCTTGATCTTCTTTCCCCAGTCCTCAGCCTGTCTCGCGGACGCAAAGTAGCATTCTATCTGACCCATGATTACGGTGTCAATCCTTCGGAGGGCCTAGCCGAATCTTTGGTTCCTCATGTGAGTTTCAGCTGACTGCGGGCAGGACTTTATTGACGTAAGGTGACCAGCTTAAGGGCAGCGATTCACTTTTATACCATGCCCTGAAGGTGTACAAACTTGCGCCGGAGCTGCATTGGGCAGCGGGGGGATACGTCTGGCCCATCGATCGGACCGTAGAATGCGGAAACGATGTTCTGGATTCGCCAACAAGCTTATCATCGATGGGCTTTCCTAGCGCTTTTGGATCACCTGCTCGTTCAGCAAAATCCGTCCGTGGTCCGATGAGCTACTACGGAGGTCCGGAAGAAGATGACGTAGAGATAATGAAAATCGAAGCTCACAACCTGAGGATGAGGGTTGAGGAGAGCGGTGCAATCCCTCTTTCTCAAGCGGAAATCTTTATCCTTTCTGATTGGGTTCCCGGTCCGCTTGCGAAGGAGAGGGTATACTTTGTGTCCAATGGAGAATTGGAGAAGCTGATTGTGAATGTTCTCCTCGTTATTTATGTTCCATGAGACTTGTTGGAGGGTACGAAGGACGTAATTTGCTAATCATCTAATAATTGGCTGCTGGAACGGCTGCGATGGAACTCAGTCCGGACACTTACTAGTATTTGTACTTTTACTATTTACTGCCTGTAAGTAATGACATATCTGATAAACATGGCTACAAATATTTCTACCGGAACATGTTCGGCACCATGACATGTTTGAACTCCGCCCGAATCGTGTAATACTCGCGATTTCGTTGGTCGCTGTGTATCACGACGAGCACCGTTATTCCCCGCTTTTTTAACCGGCAGCGCTCGTCCGTGCGAGCGACCTGCACTTGTTCGGTTTTCTCTGCATATTTCTTGGTCCTCCAAATAATATCTTAATGTTACGCTTGGTTTCGCGACCCTCCTCAACGGGGCGACTCGGGAAAGTCGTTTGCTCTGGTGCTTCACATGGTACGCCTGCCTTGACCTCCATATCATCCTAGGTGTTCATATTTTGTAGGCCGCAGGTCCATAGCGTCCACATCTGCACGTCAAGCTGATATCACTCTCACTGTTGACGGGAAGGAGGTAACGGTTCCGCAAGGTACATTTCTTTATGTTTCTGTTCGCGTTTCACGCTTCACAGAGCTTATTATCGCGTAGGGTCCGCGTTGATTCAAGCTTGCGAGGCTGCTGGTGCTACGATTCCTCGGTATGTCTTTTCTATGTATCTGTATCACTCCAGTAGTTGCTCACTAACTCCCTCTTCAGGTTTTGCTACCATGACAGGTTCGTCAGGATGCTCTTTCTTTCTTGACAGAATGTAGAGGCTGAGACTGCCCTTTAGACTCGCGATTGCTGGTAACTGTCGGTGAGTGGAAAGTGTGACGGCGAAAGGGAGGCGGAATGTTGATGCTTGCTCTAGTATGTGTCTGGTTGAAGTCGAGCGTTCCCCAAAGCCAGTAGCATCATGGTATGATATCATATTCATTTTTTATGAGTTCACGTGCTTATCAATGATATTCAGTGCTATGCCGGCCATGCCTGGTTCCAAGGTGTTCACAAATACCCCGCTGGTTCATGAAGCTCGGTAAGACAATATCGAGAGTGTCTGCATTTTACCGCATCTGCTCACAAGGTGCGCAGTGAGGGCGTCATGGAATTTCTTCTAGCCAACCACCCACTCGACTGCCCTATTTGTGACCAGGGTGGTGAATGTGACCTTCAGGACCAGTCCATGCGATACGGCTCTGACCGTACGCGTTTCCATGAAATTACGGGCAAACGTGCAGTGGAAAACAAAGATCTTGGACCTCTTGTCAAGACTTCCATGAACCGTTGCATTCAATGCACTCGGTGTGTCCGGTTTGCTAATGAGGTTGCTGGTGTCGAGGAGCTTGGTACGACGGGTCGCGGTAATGACCTTCAAATCGGCATGTATGTTGAGAAGACCATGGACTCCGAACTTTCTGGCAATATCGTCGATCTTTGTCCCGTCGGTGCTCTAACAAGTAAACCATACGCCTTCCACGCCAGACCATGGGAACTAAAAAATACCGAATCCATCGATGTCATGGATGCCGTTGGTTCGAATATTCGCGTCGACTCTCGCGGTGTCCAGGTGATGCGAATCCAGCCTCGAACCAACGACGAAGTCAACGAGGAGTGGATCAGTGATAAGACGCGTTATGCTTACGACGGCTTGAAATTCCAGCGCTTGACGACGCCTCTCATCAAGCAGGGCGACCGTTTCGTTGCAGCGTCGTGGGAGGAAGCTCTACAGACAATTGCAGATGGTATAACCTCCTCAGGGGCTACTGGCAATGAGATTCAAGCCATTGCTGGGCACCTTGCTGATACCGAATCCCTTGTCGCCCTCAAAGACTTGATCAACCGCCTAGGATCAGACAACCTTGCACTCGACCAGACCAATGGCAGCGCACCACCCCCACATGGTGTTGACGTTCGCTCCAATTATCTCTTCAACTCTACTATCCCCGGTGTTGAGGAAGCCGATGCCATCCTACTTGTTGGCACTAATCCACGCCACGAGGCTGCCGTCCTTAACTCTCGCATTCGCAAGAACTGGCTGCACACAAGTCTTGAGGTCGGCCTTATCGGCGAACGTGCTGATACGGCGTACGGTTACGACTACCTTGGAGCAGATTCTAAGGCTCTTGCTGACTTCGTTGCTGGAAAGGGAGCATTCGCAGCCAAATTTAAAGCAGCCAAGCGGCCCTTGATCATCGTCGGGAGCGCTCTTGCGGAGCAACCTGACGGTGCTGCTGCTTACAACGCGTTGGCCAAGTTTGTCGAGAAGAACAAAGATTCGCTCATTACCCCTCAGTGGAATGGCTTCTCCGTCCTACATAGGGTAAGCCTTGACTTTTAACTTCTGAGTTTCAGTCGAATGAATTGCCTTTTAGATTGCCTCTAGACCTGCGGCATACGAAATTGGGTTTGTTCCTTCGAAGAAGGCCGCAAATACCCAACCCAAATTTGTCTACTTGCTCAACGCAGATGAAGTCGACCCCAAGTCAATACCTGCGAATGCTTTCGTCGTTTACCAAGGCCACCACGGAGATCTTGGCGCCTCGCTTGCTGATGTCTGCTTGCCTGCTGCAGCATACACCGAAAAGGCTATGACATGGGTGAACACGGAGGGTCGGTCTCAAGTAGGTCGTGCCGCTGTTCCTCCACCTGGCGCTTCCCGAGAGGATTGGAAGATTATTCGGTAGCTGTTATTTTCGTGCGAGTGTTATTTATACTCACCTCCTATCTTCTAGTGCACTTTCGGAGGTTCTCGATTCACCACTGCCTTACGATGATGTCCTGAGTTTGCGTGACCGCATGTGGGATATCTCGCCTACTCTCGTCCGCTACGATGTTACAGAACGAACATCCCCTGAAGTTGCTGTGGCAGGCCTTCAGACTATAGCAGCCAATACGGCATCCGCAAAGGTCTCTGGCAAGCCCTTCCTCAAGCCCATCTCCAACTTCTACCAAACCGATCCCATCTCACGCGCGTTAGTATCTCTCATTTTTATCTATTTTTAAATCCAGGCTCACGCGTTACTGGTAGATCCGTCACTATGGCACAATGTACGCGTGCCTTTGTCAAGGGAGAGGACTATGGGATCAGTGAAAAGGGCTCGGAAGCAGCGTATGCGTGACGGATGTATACTAGTAGTAGGAGTAGTGGCAATTTCTTAAATTTATCTTAGATGCGCAAGACTCCTGCTTTGCGACATCCTGTGCAGCTGTTTTTAGCACATTGATAGATCAGATCATCTGCATTGTATTGTAATAGTTAGACCTCAAGCTTCAAGTCGGAACGCTATTGACAGCTGCCAAGATGAGGTAAAAGCAGTTAGACCTGTCCTTTCCCATGACATCCTTCATTATTGGCGCACATGCCAACCGCAGTATACCAACAGAATGGCGGGACGATGCAGATCGCAATTGCCCATTCTGCCGTATTATCGCAGGCGAAATGCCCTCGACGCGTCTGTATGAGGATGATAAGGTCATAGCTATTCTAGGTACTTGGCGCTGAAAAGTGGGCGAAAACTGTTTTGACCTGCTACACAGATATCTTGCCCTTGAGACGTGGGCACACTCTTATTATACCCAAAGCCCATCATTCGCGCGTGTCGGAATTGCCCTTAGAATATGCCAGTGCAGTGGGGCAGGCTGTGACGAAAGTGGCCAATGGACTGACGAAAGGTGAGGATGCTGTTATGATCTTCAGTGGGATATGTTAAAGAGATTTGCGCTCGGAAGTGTTGGGTAATACTGCGCTCAATGTGGTGTGCAATCAGGAGTATGCGCAAGCAGTGCCACACGTATGTGTTCGAATCTTTACCTGCAGCTTTGAAGCTCACTCTATGACGTTGCTGCTTAGGTTCATTACCATATCATTCCCGCCCCGTCACTTAACTCGAGCGCAAGAGTAGAACCATCTGAACAACCGAAAGAGAATGGCATACCTCTAAGCCGGCGGGAGATGCACCAGCGAGAATTTGAGTCGAGGGAGGAGCTCGATGAGGATGAAGGGAAGGCCCTGGCTGTGAGGATACGAGCCAGTCTATGACGGTATGGGACAACGTTCATCTCATCTAGCATTTGAAACATACCTTACTCTTATTGTACTGCTCCCTTCAGACTCTTGCTGCTATCGTGTTCGTAACACTCCTGATAGCTTAAGTATGTACCGGCCATCTTTGACGATTGATTCATACTTTATGCATTACACTGATCACAATTGTCTCGCCGTATCAGATGTTGTAATATGATACGTATCCAGACGACTTCTGATCTCGAAAGCCTTCGAATTGCAGTGTCACAGCGCCCATAATACACAACGCTGGAACAACCCTTACTATTTGGTTAGTCTCATAAGACACAGCCGCACTAACTCAATCCTGTACAACGTCACTCATCGGATACTTGCTACATCACAAGCGCTGTGGCCCTGCTGCACTTTGTAGGGTGGGACTTCGTTGCGCATAGTTGCGCAGTCAGCCCAGCGGTGCTATGCGCCTTTGCTGGTTTCAGGCCACCATTCTAGTTACGAGCCCGAACACGAAGCTGAAATACTGGCATAAAAAATCCTGGAGACACAAATCAAGCTCTTGGTGTTTCGGAATCAAGTAAGTACTATTATGCCAGTACATATCACAATGCTGTACCTCTGGCAATCGTGACATACAAGGCTTTGGTTGCGTTGCTGATTTATCCCCCACAGGTGAAGTGCAGGTATGTCGTAGAGATCAGACAAATTCGCTACAAGAGTGACTAAAACTACTTTTTTGCTGCTGTATCACCTTCCTACTCGCATTTACTAACCAGTCCATGCGTATCACCTTGCTGTCCGTCCCGGCTCCTCTCCGTTGTTACTAGTAAGTGAAAATTCCGCCCGCGACAGTTTGAACCCAAGTCAAGCTATGCTAATATGACATATAGGAGGCATCCGATAATGACGCCACTGGGATTGTGACATCCGAACAAGTAAGCAACACTCAGACGAGGTTGCTAAATTTGCATCACGCGCAGTTCACAATTGTCTCCATACGCAGAGGTACAGCACTTTGAATTATAGATTGCCATGCCGGCGCATCTGGCCAATCAGGCCTAGGTTGCAACTAGAACGATCCCCATCTCTTCGAGGCTCTCTGAATCTGAATGTGCACACGTGTTACAGCGCCCATATACGTTAGACCAACGTTGAACAGTACCACATGTTGATCAATCGATGTCGTCCGCACATTGTGACTAATTGGAAGGCTGCATTCATGCATACATAATCTTGCTGTGTATTTTCCCAGGTTCTAGCTGACAGGTTCCTATCCTCGGACACAACTGACTGCAGCAGGTACTATTAGGGTTTTCGTCAGCCCAGCAGCGCTCGGTTATTTGCTGTTTGCCTACCCGAGATTGCTGGCTCAAAAAACCGGATTTGTGTCAGTCAAATCCTTATTTATCATTACTGGATACACAGAATTCATCAAAGTCTACCCTGCGGCTGTGACCTTGAATACCATCAGCTTATCAGTGATGCGATATCGTAAGATGTCGTCACGAGTTCCGAACACTTAAACCCCACTAGACCCCGAGCCTCGAGGTGGATGGATTCGATTCCCGCCAAGAACACGACCCAAGTCGTTTCTATATATAACGATATACGTGAAAACCGGCGAAGATGCTCTTTCTTTCCTTCGCACATCTCCTAGTCTGTACACAGCTGAACATTTCTATTTCTCCATGGCTGCAAGTGGCATCCCATTAGATGCCGGTACTTTAATGTCAACTGTACTGGAAGGTATTTTATATGGTGAGTTTTGCAATTGGTCTGTCCTTCCCGTGCTCACCAAGCTGGGATCACGACTCTAGGCTTTTCAATCCTTCTGTTTATAGGTACGATCTGGTCTTTAACCTACAAACAGCGCATACAAGACATCAATCGCCCAATTGCCACGGTGGTCGTCCTGCTGTGGATGCTGAGCACTGCAGTTAGCGCTTTTTTCTTCTTATATTTGTTGACATCTGCTAACATTTTCCAAGCACATCATCGTGAACATTATTCGTGTTGAAGACGCATTTGTGAAATATCGCTACACGTACCCAGGTGGGCCGTCGGCATTCCTCGCAGACGTTTCCCAGCAAACGTATGTACTCAAGCATGCGTTGTATGTCTTACAAACTCTACTTGCTGATGGGGTGGTGGTGGGTTCATATTCTTATCTACCTGTTCAAAACATTGCGAATTTTTCTTTTTTGATGGCTGTTTGAACCTCTGAGCTTATTGAATTTATCCTGTTATAGATTTACCGCTGCTATATTGTTTGGCAATCCATCTGGATTATCATCCTGCCAAGCATGCTGTGGTGCAGCGTCGCAGGTTAGCCCACTATCAGGCTCCTGAAATCGTGCTGACATTGCTTCGAAGTGACTGGTATTATTGGGCTGTATTGTGCGTCCCAATCCGGGAGCAACTCTGGAGACATCTACGCCCAAGTGCTTGCGAAATGGGTAACAGCGTTCTTTTCCTTGACAATTGCGACCAACTTGTTAAGTTCAGGTAAGCACCTTTCTGCGTGAGTACGGTTGTCGAGGCCCTGATTGTGTTCAGGATTACTGATATATCGCATCTGGTTGATTGAGAAGAACGCCTCTACAACTCGCGTCACGAATGGCACTATGATGCCACTCTTGCATGTGCTTATGGATACTGCTGTTTTGTACTCTGTGGTGCTGTTCACGGCATTGATCTGTTTCGTCTGCTCGAGCAATGGAGAGGTTGTCATGTTGGACATGGTAATTCCGCCCTAAACACCTTTCGTCGAACATAAAACTGAGCTTTGATTAACTAGATTATGCCGATCGTGTCGATCACCTTCTACATGGTGCTCATTCGCATTGCGATTAGTAGAAAAACCCGCAGTTCCTCCAGCATTAATATACCCAGAAGGACAACTAGCGAGGCAGGACGGGACAGCTCGCAGCAACATTCTATGCAGCCTTTGCAGGTTCATATTCCCCAATTCAATGTCGATACTCCAGGGTTCGGCAAAGGGAATGAAGGCCTAGTATCGCCATACCCGGCAGAGTCTCTGTAAAACGCACCTCGATATATGTATGTAGTCTACTTGAATTTGACCTATTTGGCATGTCAGCACGAATAACCGCCGTCTCGGTGTCAACTGTGTCCACTCCGTCATGCGCTGGGTATTTGCAATCCATTCCCTGCAAGATACACTTTCGTTTTGTTTCCACATTCACGACACCAAGTACCTTCCATGGCTAAGAGAAAATATTATGCATTGCTTTGTCTGACGACGACTTTGCTGTCGTCGCCGTTACCTTTGGAGCTAATACAGGTTCTGTCGAGGACCGCGCACCTGAACAAGCACCAGACTCAGACTACTTAGTACAACCTCGCGATCGAAAAGGTATTGGTGAGAAATGCACGACCCGAGTGCGGATGACAGCTCTGCATCCTCGATTCGTCGAAGTCCAACCGCTCAACAATCTCAAAAACCACTGTATCACACGTACCGTGTTTTATTTCATCCTTACCGCACGAGTTGGATGGTGAATCGCAAACAATTTCATTTGAAACTAGCTTGCACAACTACTTTCAATGGCTGCCAAGGTCTGCTCTCTCGCACAGCTCTGGAAGGCATAGGTTGAAGCTTACCTGGGAATGATTTCGCTTGCATGGTGAGTCCAATGGAAGTTCGAGACCGGTACACCTTGTTTGCTAATGTGATTCTGTAGAATTCTCTCGTTACCACTGTATTTGAGCTCTTCAGGTCGCCTTGAATTGTATTTCGATTGTCTGTCCAGATGGCTATTGTTGCGACAGTACCTTCCGACCGAATCCAACGATATTGTGGATGAAGCTGATGAAGCGGTATCAGTATCTTCAACTTGCCGGGAAGCCGCAAGGATTCTCGACGTCCGACAGTCTACAGAGTTTTATTATTTATTCGATTTTATTTCATGTATATATGTGTACCCAAATTATATTTAGTCATTATGTAATGTATGTAATTCTAGTCTCTGTACATACAATACTACTAACTTGTGTTGTAGCTTGTGAGAATGCGGCCCTAACCGAAGCTACCGTCTCCTCGCTATAGCCAGAGGTAGGTAGTATTGCCTTCAAGTCAGCTTCCTAGTATCCGTGATGCATTGATATCACCGCCCAAGTCTTATATATAATGATATATGTGCAGGCTGGCAAAGATGCCCACAACTTCGCGCACCTACCAGGCTGTTATAGATCTTATTTTTTGCCATGGGTTCAAACATTTCATTGGATGCCGCTTCTTTACTGGCATTGGTGCTGGAAGGCGTGGCATACGGTGACAAGCAGTTCCTTCGTCCTATGCCCACTGAGCTAAAATCTCCTCTCTAGGTTTTTCAATCCTCATGTTTATCGGTACTATCTGGGCTTTGACCTACAAACAGCGTATGCAGGATGTCAGTCGCCCAATCATCGTGGTGGCCATCCTGCTATTGATACTGAGTACTGTGGTAAGCCCTTCTTGCCTCTTACATATATCGTCATCTGTTAACTTTCTCAAAGCACATCGTCGTGAGCGTTGTTCGTGTCGAAGACGGACTAGTGAAGTATCGCAACACGTTCCCGGGTGGGCCAGTGGTGTTCTTTGCCGACCTTTCCCAATACACATTTACGATCAAGAATGTGTTATACATCTTGCAAACTCTAGTGGCTGACGGGGTAGTGGTGAGTCCATACTTTTATATGCAGCTTAAATCCCTCTGGGCTCACAGAAGTTGTTCTGTTGAAGATTTATCGATGTTATGTCGTATGGCGATCACTCTTGGTCATCGTCCTACCGGGCATGCTGTGGTGCAGTGTTGCAGGTTAGTTCGCGATCATGTTTCGTGAAATCATGCTCTCTGACGTCGCATCGAAGTGACTGGTGTCTTTGCAACCTACGGCTTTTCGCAAGTCACAACTGACTCCGAACAATTCTATAACGAGCGTGGGCAACCTGCATATTGGGTTACTGCATTCTTTGTCTCGTCTATTGCAACGAATTTGTCGAGTTCAGGTAAACACGTTTTTGTGGGTGCGGTGCCAAGGCCTGAACATGTCTAGCATTACTTGCGTATCGTATCTGGATGATTGAACGTGAAGTCTCTACAGTTCGCACCAAGAAGAACACCACGATGCCGATTGTACGTGTGCTCGTGGATTCTGCTGTTTTGTACTCTGTGGCGCTCTTGACCGCATTAATCTCTTATGCGTGCTCGAACAATGGAGACATTCTCATGGTGGACATGGTAATTCTGTCATTGATATCTGTCATCTATATTAAACTGAACTTGGAACTACTAGCTCATGCCCATTATATCGATCGCCTTCTACATGGTCCTTATTCGCATCGCAATCAATAGAAAACACAGTCATATCTCGACTATAGGGATGATCAGTGGAACAGAATCAAGCAGATTGCAGCAGTATCCTATGCAGCCCTTGCAGGTCACTATATCCAAATTTACGCATCATGACAGTAACGCAGTGTATGGAATCGAGAATAAGGATCGGTTATCGACATTCATGGCGGAGTCTAGAGAGGGCTCCCTAGAATTGCATGCAAACTGAGTATCGTTTTTTTTTGTATTTCCCCCATAGATTTGTTTGTGCTTCTACTTTAACATATCATCATGCTTGTACACAGTTAGATCTTGTTATCCGTTTCGTTGCAATTGTATTCCTCTGTCGTCGTCAAATGACTGGATTCTCATCCAAACTCTTGTCATCGTTATCATATACACCCCGTACTTGTCAATCCGTCGACGAAATGTGCATCGTGTTACAGGAACAGTATTAATTTCTGAGTCATTTCCGCATGTCACGAGCTAGGAAAATGACGGCGAAAACGTGTGCACACAGACTACAATTCCCACCTAGCCAACGACGCGTCAACGTTTCAACGTTGGCGCAGTCACTTTATCTGCTTACATTTCGCATGTTTCTCACTATCGGTTATCAGTCTGGTCAATCGCGTTCGAAGTTTGAAACCACATTCCGTTCTGTTTGGGAGACTAGGGAAAAACAAATCATGCAAACCACTCCCAACTTGAAAGGCCCACCCACCACAAGTCCAAAGCATCGAAAACTACCCAATATCCAAGGCTAAAGGTGGTGCACGGAAAGATTGGCAAAGACCTTCCCAAGCAGAAGGATGCGGGAGCATGCAAACACCTCGTGGCATAATCCATATACAGACTAAACCCTCATCGGCAAACGTGCTTTTGATACACGATATGAACGTGCAGAGAAATAAATCCCGTAGTAGATTTCCTGCGGTTCCAAGAGCCTGGGGCGTAGTAGTAGTTATTTTGACGCGCCTTGAAAGTCGTTCAAAAGGTTAGCCAACACAGTTCCGAGTCCAGTCCCAATCTAAATTTCTACAGGTCTTATTAGTATTGATGTCCAAGGTTACCTTCCGAATGCATAGGGTTGCGTGGGATGTTCCACCTTGATATTTATATATCACTAGACGGTGCGTGTACATTCTATGCTTCATATCGGTTGATAAGTAGCCAGAGCGAAGGTCATATATTTGCGGGCTTATGCAATAGGCACCAGAGAAATGACACACAACTTGAAGGGCGAGGTCCCTAATCACCTCTATTCAAACCATATTGAAGACAATCGTCGGAACTCGTTCCTCCTGCGGCTTCAAAGGAAAATATTATAGTTCCGGCAGACTAATTGATAGACGAAAGCGACGCATCATGATACAGCGACCGAATGTCTCCACGATAACCATTATCAAATATTCAAACCCCATCTCACCTGCTGCGGATGAATCTATGCAAATTCTGTCACAATATCACATTTAATAATGCACAGAAACTGGCACAGATGCCCACACTTTCCACACCTCCCAGTTGGATTGTAGATTCGTTATGACTAGCCTCCCTGCAGATACGAGCGCTTTGATGTCAGCAGCACTGGAGAGCATTTTATATGGTGAGTATCGCAATGGGTTTCTCCGTTTCATACTTACCAAGCCAAACTCCCCTCTTCAGGCTTTTCAATCCTCATGTTTATCGGTACCATCCGGGCTTTGACTTACAAGCGTCGAATGCGAGACGTCAATCGTCCAGTTGCTGTGGTGGCTGTCCTGTTATTGTTAGTGAGCACCGCAGTTAGTTTCTTGCTTTCAACGTAGTATGATATTATTGGCTGACAATTCCGAAGCACATAATCATGACCATCATTCATGTCGAAAATGGCCTGGTGAAATATCGCGATACATGGCCAGGCGGGCCAGCGGCGTTCTTCACAGACATTACGGAAGAGACATATGTGATTAAGCACGCACTATACATTTCCCAAACTGTGCTTGCTGATGGTTTGATGGTGCGTTCTTGTGTAAATCTGCATTTGAAACCCTGTGAGCTTACAGGAATGTCTTGTCTGGCAAAAGATTTATCGCTGCTATGCTCTTTGGCGATCCGTCCGCGTGATCATCGTACCGAGTTTGCTGTGGTGTGCTGTCATAGGTCAGGTTTGAATAATATTCTGGAAGTCGCGTACTCTCATATTACCTCGCAGTGACTGGCATTCGTGCTGTCTACGAGACTTCACAAGCCACTTCTGATCCTGGAGAGGTCTTTGCCATCGACGTCGAAAAGTGGATCGTAGCATTTATTGTATTGACTCTTACAAGCAATTTGCTATGTTCAGGTAAGCATGTTCTCGCGAGCGCAATATCGAGGCCCTGAAAGTGTCTAGGACTATTGATATATCGTATCTGGAACATCGAACGTCGCGTTTCTAAAATACGTGCTTCGAATAGCACTATGATGCCAATTGTGCGTGTGCTTGTGGATGCCGCTGTTTTGTACACTGTGATGCTACTCGGCCTTCTGATCTGTTTCCTCGCCGAGAGCGATGGAGAATCTGTTCTAACAGACATAGTGAATCTGCCGTTTACCTCTTTCATGGAAAACAACACTGAGCTCTGATTGACTAGGCCGTGCCTGTCGTATCGATCACATTCTACATGGTCATTATTCGTATCACGACCAGTTGTCGACATCACCTCTCGACTGCCAGTACTAGCCGAACCACCGAGGAGATGGAACAGAGAAACATGCAGCAATATCAGACGAAGTCCTTAGAGGTCCATATATCCCGATGTACTCAGGATGATAGCGCCTCAACTTACAAGGTCGGGGACGAAGACCGACCATCGACAGGGATTGAAGAGATTTAAAAGGGTATTTTGTAGTCGATATGAAATGATCAGCATGAATGCCCTGCACCGCTGTTTCCTCCGGACATTAACATTTGGCCTATCTGCCATAGTGCTATTATTAGTGGCGGAGGTTTTGTTTGGTGACACATGCCAGAAATATGGTAGCTTATATACGATAGCCCCGTTTCCAGGCTCCCTTTGAGCGCCAGACCATTGGTTAACCGGCGGTCCAACCCCCAACCTCCCCGAGTCGTTTGTACAAGTCACTCCACCGTATTTTTGCCTGTGTGTCGACCAAACGAAATATGCAGGGCGGCAGAATGAGAAAGAGGTATTCAGCGTAGCTGGAGAAGGTAAATATAAAGAAGGTTTGGTATATCGCGCTGCCGCCTCCTTTTCCCGATGTACCTACTCCCTAAGGATACCCACGCAAACCTCAACCCCCTTCGCTCCGTCACCCACGAATGCCCCCCTGACCCTCTCACACGCCCACCGCGTAAACTTCAATACCTCTTCATCACACAACGAAGACGGGACATGTGGTGAGAGCGTGATTATCAACTGCGGTTCTGGCCCTCTTGGCGAGTCGGAAGAAGGGGATGAATCAGAGCGGGAGAGAGCAGATCGTGGCGTAGACGGGAACGCCGCCGAGAAGGCAGACCCTGGCGCAGACTGTAACCCAGAAGACCTCATCTCGCCCTGTCCAAGCGGACACACCTGCCATACATGCGGAGCAGGGAGACTTGTGACGTGTTCATGTCGTTCAATTTCGCGGACGACGCGCCAGAAGGATTCCATTTGAGATTCTAGGGTGTTTGTGCCTTCTGCGCTTATACCCGTGCCTTTCGTGCCTATACCACCCGCGCCACTGGCACTCATTACAAACGACGCTGCAGGTGCAGTCTGCAACAACACACCGCCTAGGACTATACACGCTGCGTATGCGACGTGCGTGGTGACGATGACCTGGAGAGTTGCTAGAGAAAGGTCGAAAGGTGTGTAGTGTGCGCTGCGTGAAAAGTTAGCGTAGGTTATATCACCGAGCAAAATGATTTGAAGGTAGGCTGTTGGGCAAGAAAGAGTGTTGCGAGTGAGGAGAAAGGTCGTGACAAGAATGGATGAAGTTGAACAAAAGCCCTCGTCGAACAACAAGTACTCACACATTCAAAACCATCTCACCCCCCAAAATCGCTACACAAAACAGAATTGGGGGAAGGGCGTACGGGTTCCTCAGTATCCTCTCCCATGGCGCTTGCGCTTGTCCTCTTCCTGGGACAGAGAATGATGGATGGAGTCGGGGGCGCTGGAATAGAGAGAGCGGGGATGGGAGGTGCATGTGTTTGTTCGTTACTTGCGAAAGGTGTTAGTTGGGGTTTAAGGAGGAAAAAAGGAAGAGGGATAGGGGACAAAGGAGGGAAAGGTGTGCGTCAGAATCACGAGTATGTGATCAATGTTCAGAAACATAACCTATGAACACCATTACGCACCCAACCAGAATAAGAAATGAACAGCGAACGAAATGGAGCTACAGATGAAACGAAAACGAAACTCGGACAAAACAAGAACCACATGAAAAGAAGGGACGGTCGAAAACACACACCTCTAACTAACACATCATGATGCTCAAACGCAATGGAAGTAGCGAGGAGGGAGAGGAGGACCATGATAACGAGACCGAGGGGGTAACACAGTCTGTGTACGAGGTCGTTGGCGTTGGAAGTATTGGCATTATGTGAGACGCAACGCAGATCCCCCGCACAAGAAGCAGAAAAATAGAAGACCAAAACAAAACAAGAAGTCCATAAGCTTCACCAAAGCAAACAAGAGAAGAGAAAACGTACCCCAACATCTCAGGCCTCTCATCCCCCCAATGATGATGATGTCCATCATTTCCCATCTCGCCTGCGCCGTGCAGACCCAGGCCTCGCGTGATGCCCCCAGCTGCGTTCAGTGATGCATTCGAAACTAACATTGATGCAGCGGAGGGGAGGGAGGGGGAAGGGCGCCCGTGCCCGTGTCCGTGTCCCGCAGAAAGTAGAATATGTTCGACGGCTTCTTTGGCTACGTAAACGCCCGCAAACATGAGGTAGACACATTGGGCGAAGAGGAGAGTGGTTTGTGTGCGTGCTGGGCTGGGCAGGGGGTTAGTTTGGGCGGGTAATATGGAAGGGTAGAGAGGATACAGGGTTGCGGGAAACATAAATATATGCGCGGTTGCGCAGACGAAGCGATATGTGCATGGGGACGACTGAAGAACAAAACTCACCCAAACCCACCCTTGTTTCTACCAAGAAGAGGCCCGCCCGCTGCGATGCCAAACGCATCAAACACGACCCAATAGCCTAGGCCTGTACATGCCAACGACCCGATAGCCTGTCCGCGCACCCAGACCAACCCGCCCAAGCAGAATTGCAGTATGCATGCAACTCGTGCCAAAAGACCGTCTTTGCTTATATTCCAAGAAAATTGGTTATAATAAGGCGAGGGAAAGGATGCAGGGGATGCTGAGCTGGAACGAGAGCTGGTGCCCGTTGTGAGATCGACTTTGCTAGGGCTTACGCCCTCCCCGCCTTGGACGTTGCTCACCGAACTCCATGGGGACATCGGAGCAGGGGTAGGAGCCGTATGCAACTCCTCAGGTTTTGTTACCGGTTGTGATTGACGAACAGGGTCGAGGAAAGAAAAGAAGTTATGAGAAAGGGAATGTTTATGATGATGGCCTCTACGCGCTGTCACGCTAGCTGGGACTGCACCTGCAGAGTTTGACTTGGAGATAGAGCCCGAGGAGCCGAATGAAAAAGAAGCTGTATGATCATGTCCGATCTGAAGGGGCTCGCTTTGAGATGCGGGTATATGAAGGTCGATTTGGGATTGTGAATTGATATTTGAGGCAGATTCGACGTCTGCAGGGAGATCTTCAGAGATAGTTGCGTGTGAGCGGGGAAAGAATATCGATAGGTTGCGCGAATGCATCCGGTTGTGTCTTCGTCCGTGTCCTCTGAGTCCTTCTGGAGGGTCGTCAAGCTGACCCGGTTCAAACGGATGAAGTGGGACATGGAACGTGTTGGCGAGTGGGGATGGCACGGGTGGCATGAACGGACCCGAAGATATGCTTCGTACTCGACCATGAGATGCACGAAAGGGCGAGCTAGGCGGTGAATTTAAAGAAATGCTAGGTGGACGTCTACCTGTTGGTTGACGTGCTGGTATTCCTGGACCAAGCTGTGGTTGTCGAAGACTAGCAGGCGCTGCTGTCAACGTGAGCGCCGTTGTTGGCTCATTGTCTGGTATGAGCACAGACGTGTCACCATCGTCCACGTCTTCCTTGCTGGACTTTCGGCGGTGCATGGTCGCACTGCTAAAGTAATTGTGATTCTAAAGAGAGTGGAATGGAGAAGGAGCGGCTGAATGGTAGTAGTCGTTTAATTTTACGTGCTGAGCGTTTATTTGGACTTGCACATGCTTTAAATCCTTACATCAACCACCATCCAACGTCAATTAAAGACAATTAATATGCGACGACGACGGTGACTCCCTCGGCCATGAATCAAAGGCCCTACTCCTGTCATTAATATTGGTACATGATGCATCCCTTGTATCATTCATGACATACACGGTCGACTGGTATGTCAGCGGTCTCTGTCGACTTCACACCGTGTCCTTTTAGCTCTATGAAACTAAAGGTCCGCGTCCTCATCACACATAATTACATCACCTTGCAGTATTCCTGCCTTCTACTATCCGTTTCTTCTGTCTTGGCATGACACAAGCAGGGTTTAGTAATGTCAAATCCAAGCCAAGCCGAGTTCTTAAAGGTGCTACACCTGTCTATGCAACGACTCAGCTAATCTGTTCACCTGAGTAGGCGATAATCAAATATCAACGCCAGCCACTTTTACGTCTCATATTGACCCGGATGGTTATCCGGTCGCCCACTGTAATTTGTCATCGACCGAGAACTTGAATGGTACTAGTGGACTCGCGCAGGATGGTCCTGAATTACTGATCGACCATTTGAGCAAGAGGGCGTGAGATGTAGGTTGGAGGGGTTATTTCGTTCAATAAGCACCCAGGTCCGAGCGCAAGACGGCGAGCAGGCAGACTCTCGCGATATCCACTTAATCGATAGCAAGAACTTTAATCAGTCGTAAGGGACGTTGCGGAGTCTTAAGCCACTCATCCTCGAGGACCTACGACGTTTGGAAGATGCGCTTTACTCGTCATCGCGTTAAACTATGGCATGTTGGTTTTCATCATACAATACGATTGCCCTGGAGGCAAGTGCTGTACATGTTTGTGTGCTCATTAATCCTTTTCTTCGTCCCCAGGCCTGGGTCTTGAAGCATCAAACAACTTCTTGCACCAGTTCCAACTTCAGCACCATAATCCCTGAACGATTTTTGAACTTCGTATCCGATACGTCTTCCTTGTGTACATTTGTGCTCTCACGTGAGTCGAGAAAAAAATGTGCACACTTGTACTCCCTGAAATCGCGTGCATAGCTGATGAATTGGCATATTTCCGGCCATCTTGGAATTTTGCGTTGCCAGCTCTTTGTAACAGCACTTACTCACTCTGTGTTAAGGCCCCAAAATACAATCATTGACTCAGCGTCGTACTTGCCAATCAGCATATAATCGGCGACTTTACGAGTATGGCACTGAGTGATGCGACCATCAATGACTGACTTTGCAAGAAGGTCGTTTGGGGCTATTTAGTTGCCCTTAACTCCATTGGTACCCTCATTGGTCGAGGATAAATCAAAGTCATTGAAGCCGATGAACATTCCCGCTCATATAACACGCCGGAAGAGGAGTATAGTCTCTGTGAAGACGTACGCATTCGATGCTAGAGTATTGTCATCTTCAAGTCATCTCAAGGGTCCAGCAGTGCTCGGAGCTGAGGGTATCCAGATTAGATGATATCCCCTTCGAAACGCCATGGCTGCGCGAAAGCGTAACGACCCGCAGCATAGTTTTGACGAAAATGCGAGGAACGCGCGCGGTACCAACAGGTGTGGGACTAAATGGTGATGGTGCGTTTTGGGCTGTTGCAGCCATAGAGGCAAATGGAGCGGGCTGGCGGTGATGATGGCCGTAAGGTTCCGTGTAAGTATCTGATCCTGCATTTGAAATTTGAAACATAGCATCCTACTCATTCTTATTATCATTCCAGAGATTTCTGCTATGTTGTATTGCGACAGTCGTGTAGCATAATTGATCATCACAGGGTAGACAGCCTCGCCGTATCAGACTTTCTTTCCAAACCTGATGCACGCAGACCTGAAATATCACCCGAACTTTGTGCAGACTAATCCAGAAGAGGTGCATCCTGCGGCCGCAACCGAGATTGTCTAATCTCAAGTAAGAAGGAAAGTTATACTTTTTCGGTACCAATGTGATGCTAAAATCTCTTCAAGATCAGCCTGTCTGTGAAATCCATTGAGACACAACAAGCTATGTTTTGCTACCAGATCGATCATCAAGCTCAGCCTGATGGATCAATGATCCCATACCCATGATAACGCAGTTCGTTTCTATATAACGTGTATACCAAACTGACGAAGATGTACACACCGCTGCACATTCCTAGTTTTCGCCATGACTTCAAATGGTATCCCGTTAGATGCTGGTGCTTTAATGTCAGCAGTGCTGGAAGGCATTTTATACGGTGAGCATCGCGCATCGGGTTTATTCGTCAAATCTCCATCAAACTAAAGTCAACTCACCTCCTCAGGCTTTTCAGTGCTTATGTTTATGGGCACGATGTGGTCTTTGACCTACAAACGGCATGTGCGAGACATCAATCGCCCAATCGTCATAGTGGCTATTCTGCTGTTGTTATTGAGTACCGCAGTGAGTCCCTCTCGCTTTTTACGTCTGCGGCATGGCATTTTCTGACATTCATCAAGCACATTGTCGTGGGCATTGTTCGTGTGGAAGATGGACTGGTGAAGTATCGCGACACGTACCCAGGCGGGCCAGCAGCATTCTTCGCAGACGTTTCGCAAGAAACGTACGTGATAAAGGATGCGTTATATATCCTGCAAACTCTACTTGCTGATGGAGTTGTGGTAGGTTCATACTTTGATCTGCAAGTCTAGGACCCTGTGAGCTGATAGAAGTGTCTTGCCTGGTAAAAGATTTATCGCTGCTATATGGTGTGGCAATCCGTTTGGGTGATCATCCTACCAGGGATGCTGTGGTGTAGCGTCGCAGGTAAGGTTGCAACGATGCTCAGCTTGAGGAAGTTGTATGATCTGATGTTGCTTCACAGTCACTGGCGTCAGTGTGGTCTACAGTGGTTCGCAATCCAGCTCCGGTGCTAGCATCTTTACCCAAGAATTTTCGGAGTGGATCATAGCGTTCTTTATCTCGACTGTTGTAGCCAATGTATTGAGTTCAGGTAAGCGCGTCTCTGCGAGCGCGATGCAGAGGCTCTGAATGTGTCCAGGATTAATAGCATATCGAATATGGGCAATTGAACATAAGATCGCTACAATTCGCACTAGTACGAAGGACACTATGATGCCAATAATACACGCGCTCGTGGATACCGCTGTTTTGTACTCGGTGACACTTATCACCGCATTTATCTGTTTCATCTGCTCGAGCAATGGAGATTTTGTCATGATGGACTTGGTAATCCCTCCTTTAACGCTTGTCATCGAAACACACTGAACCATGATCAACTAGGTGATGCCGATCATATCGATTGCCTTCTATATGGTGCTTATTCGCATCGCCATCAATAGACATCGTAGTCACCTCCCAACTGTAGGGACGATTACTGAGACGCGACAATTGGGCGATCTGCAGCAGTATCCTATGCAGCCCCTGCAATTCGATATACCACGATTTACGCGCAGTTACAATACTTCGGCGTCCGAAATAGGGAATGAACACCTGTCAGGGAGGAGGTCGCCTACCTGGACGTCGGTAAAGTAGATATCAATATCAGGGATGAATGTGAGGTAAATGGCTAGAGCCTCCCAAGTAAAACATCATAATTTTATCCCCTTTGCTCACGTTTATTGAAGATTTTCCAAATCCTCAAAATGAAGACTCGAGGGCAGAAAAGACTTTACACTTTCAATACCATCCCGCCCCTCAAAATTGCCATGCAACACAGAATCGGAGGAAGGGCATGGGGGTTCCTTCTTTCATGGCTCTTGTCGACTTGGACTGGGGAGGAGAAGCTATCCATTGTTTCTGAGGAAAGGGAAGATGTCAGGTCATGTGTCCGATTGTAGCTTCTGTGAGCGGACATCCTGATAGCTATTCTAAAATTTCAAGAAGATAACATGGGCAAGCGAGGCTGAATCGACCGAGAACTTGGATGGTACTAGTGGACTCGCGCAGGATGGTCCTGAATTACTGATTGACCATTTGAGCAAAAGGGCGTGAGATGTAGGTTGGAGGGGTCATTTCGTTCAATAAGCATCCAGGTCCAAGTGCAAGACGGCGAGCAGGCAGACTCTCCCGATATCCACTTAATCGATAGCAAGAACTCTTTAATCAGTGGTAAGGTACGTTGCGGATTTTTAAGCCACTCATCCTCGAGGACCTACGACGTTTGGAAGATGCGCTTTACTCGAACTCCATACCTGATACACCTTCCTTGTGTGCATTTGCGCTCTCATGTGAGTCGAGAAAATTCGTGCACACTTATACTCCCTGAAATCGCGTGCATAGCTGATGACTTGGGATCTTTCCGGTCATCTTAGAATCTTAGTATGACAAAGACGTTGCCAGCCCCTTATAACTGCACTTACCCACTCTGTGATAAGGCCTAAAAGCCCAATCTTCGACTCTGCGTCATATTTGCAAATCGGCACATAATCGGCGACTTTATGAGCATGGCACTGAACGATGCGACCATCGATGACTGACTTTGGGAGAGGGTCGATTGGGTCGATTGGGGTTATTCGGTTGCCCTCAACTCCACTGGTACCTTTATTGGTCAAGAATAGATCAAAGTCATTGAAACCTTTCAGTCGACGAGCATCCTTGCTCATATGACGCGCCGGAAGAGGAGTATAGTATATGTGAAGATGTACGTATTCGATGCCAAAGTATCTTCGTGTCCAAGCCAGCTCAAGGGTCCAGCAGGACTTGGAGCCGGGGGCATCCAGTCCCCCTCGAAACATCACGGCTGCACGCAAGTGCAGCGTAGTTTTGACATAGATGCGAGGGACGCGCACGGTACCAACAGGTGCGGGACTGGTGATGGTGCGTTTTGTTTTGGGTTGTGGCTGTGGCCGCCATAGAGGTAAATGGAATGGTTGGCTGTGATAATAGCGTGTATCTGATCTTGCATGTGGAATTTGAAGCCTAACATCCTGCTTATTATTGCTATCGTTCCAGAGGCTTCTACTGTGCTTTATCGTGACAGTCGTGTAGCATAAATGATCATCATAGTGTAGACAGCCCCACTGTTTCAGACTTGCTTCTGAAACCTGATGCGCGCAGACCCGAAATATCACCCTGAACTTTGTGCAGAAGGACACTAGGCCAGGAGAGGTGCGCCCTATTACGGCCGCAGCCGACATTTGTGTAGCCTCAGATAGTAAGTAAAAGGAAGTTACTCTTTCGCTACTAATTCGTTACTAGATTCCGAGATCAGCCTATCTGTGAAGGCCATAGAAGACACAGCAAGTTCACCGGATCTATGCATTGAACTCCGCCTGATGGATCAGTGATCTCATATGATAACACAATTCATTTCTATATAATATGCATACGAAACTGATGAAGATCTGCACGTCGCTGCACATCTCCCAGTTGTCGCCATGACCTCGAATGATATCCCGTTTGATACCGGCGCTTTAATGTCAACAGTGCTAGAAGGCATTTTATACGGCGAGCATCGCGCATCGGGCTTATTCGCTCTATGTCCATCAAGCTAAAGTCAACTCACCTTTCCAGGCTTTTCAGTGCTCATGTTTATGGGCACCATGTGGTCTTTGACCTACAAACAGCATGTGCGAGACATCAATCGCCCAATCTTCATAGTGGCTATCCTGCTATTGTTATTGAGTACCGTAGTGAGTCCTTGCTTTTACGCCTGACATGGAACCTGCTGACATCCACCAAGCACATTGTCGTGAACATCATTCGTGTGGAGAATGGACTGGTAAAGTATCGTGACACGTACCCAGGCGGGCCAAGGGCATTCTTTGCGGACATTTCAGAGGAAACGTATGTGATCAAGCATGCATTATACGTCCTGCAAACTCTACTTGCTGATGGGGTTGTGGTGAGTTCATACTCTAATCTACAAGTCTAGGACCTTGTGAGCTGATAAGTGTCTTGCCTGGTAAAAGATTTATCGCTGCTATGTTGTTTGGCAATCCGTTTGGGTGATCATCCTACCAAGCATGCTGTGGTGTAGCGTCGCAGGTAAGGCCGCAATGATGTTCAGCTTAAGGGAGATGTGTGATCTGATGTGGCTTCACAGTCACTGGCGTCACTGCGGTCTACAGTGTTTCGCAATCCAGCTCCAGTACTAGCGTATTCGCCCAAGATCTTGCAATGTGGATCATGGGTTTTTTGATCTCGACTATTGCAGCTAATGCATCGAGTTCAGGTAAGCTCGTTTCTGCGAGTGCGATGCAGAGGCTCTGAATGTGTCCAGGATTAATGGCATATCGAATATGGACGATTGAACGCAATATCGCCAGACTTCGCGCTGGTTCAAAGAGCACTATGATGCCAGTAATGCACGTGCTCATGGATGCTGCCATTTTATATTCGGTGGCACTTTTCACTGCACTGGTCTGTTACGTCTGCTCGAACAACGGTGATGTTATTATGGTGGACCTGGTAATCCCTTTTGAATTAAGGCTTGTTATCGAAACATACTGAGCGTCGATCAACTAGGCCGTGCCGATCATATCGATTGCCTTCTACATGGTGCTCATTCGCATCGCCGTCAATAGACAGCACAATTACCTCCCGAATGTAGGGACGAATGTCGAGACGCGACAATCGGGCAATGTGCAGCAGTATCCTATGCAGCCCCTGCAAGTCCATATATCACAATTTACAAGCAGTGATAATACTTCAGCGCACGAAATAGGGAATGAGCGCCCGTCAGGGAGGAGGTCACCTACTTGGACGTTGGTAAAGTAGAGATCAATATCAGGGCCGAATGTGAGGTAAATGGCTAGAGCCTCCCAAGTAAACCATCATATTCCTATCCCCCTTACTCACGTTTATGTTACATTGAAGATTCTCCAAATCCTCAGAATGAAGACTCGGGGGCAGAAAAGACTTTACACTTTCAATACCATCCCGCTCCTCAAAATTTCCATGCAACACGGAATCGGAGGAAGGGCATAGAGGTTTCTTCTCTCATGACTCTTGTCGCTTGATGGGAATGAGTCGTGTCGGACTGGGGAGGAGAAGTTATCCGTCGTTTCTCAGGAAAGCAAAGACGTCAGGTCATGTGTCCGATTGTAGCTTCTTGGAGCGGACATCCATGACAACTATATATTCTGGATCAAAGCGATTTATGCGCGCAACATGGACAAATACTGCTTGGCCCTATATATAGCTCAGTAGCTATTGTGCATATCTAGATTCTAGTCTTTCTAGACACTGACATGTTTACGAAAGAGATCATCCGAAGAGATATTTATAGCTCAGATGATGCGGCGTTGACGGTGTGCTGACACAGAAAGAAGGTCGAAGGTTCAAAGTCTCTGCTATAATCTATTCGAGTTCCAGAAAACACTACTGTAACACTACGTACTAAGCACAAACTGGGGCCCTCGGGGCGAAACGGATAGGCACGAAGCGAGGGAGAAACACGGGTAACACGCAAGTCGGCCGAAAGCCTCTGTGAAGGTACTCGTCGTGGTCAGAAAGAATAAGAGTCATAACGGCTAACAGAAAAGAGTAAGGCACGTCACGAGGACCCCGTTACAGATGATCATTCCGTCATGAGCGCATCTAGAAGCCTCAACCTCGCCATTTTTCTCCCACTTAGTAACTCCTAGTACTAGTACTGAATCCTGATAGACGCCTTCAACTACCTGAGTTCACGATGAACGAAGATGTATTCAATTCCCGAAGGAGATATTCCAGGCTACAACCTCCGATTCTGCTAGTGGAAGCCGCTGTCAGTGATGCAACTGCAGTTGGTGAAAGCTCGGTGAGGAGCTCATTTTTGAAACTGAAGCTTGATGCGGGCGTGTTGACTGACGACTCGGCACTACGTTCCAGCTGACACCCCATAGTAACACTCGCCGGTTGCTACAGAAGGTCAAGCAAGGTGTAACTAGAAGACTTTCTGTAAGTCGACGAGGAGCCGAATTGTACTACAATCAATCAGGCGCTGAGATAGTACAAAAGTTCTTCAGACTTTCCCGCAGCTACGACTCTGCCCAAGACGTCAAACTTGAAGGTGCATCATTATCTCCGCATATCGAGGTAAGTGTTTGAACTCGCAAAAATTTTGTACTGTCTCTGATTTATCGTGGTTGCCCAACTTCAGAATGCGCATTCTGGTGTGGAAGAAGATGTTGGTTCCCAGCCAATAATCGCGCAGGTCCAACATACCCCCTCTGGTGTCGACGAAGGCGCTGGTCTCCAATCGGTAGTCGCGCAGATTCACAATATCACCGAAGAAAGATCTGGTCTCCAATCCGTGGGCACGGAACGTCGAGCTGCATATGAGACTACAGATCAAACGAATACACTTGAAAGGACTCATACAGAGATTGAATCGCCCGGCTTAGACCGATTTATGAACCAGCGCCACGGTATCTCTACCGCCACATCTTACTCGGCACAGAATACAAAAACTATTTCCTGTGATCCACTTTCCTATCCGCATTGTCTTGACGAGATGGACAAAGATGGTTGCTCAACATCACAAGCACTCTCATTGAAAGATGATCACATAGTTCGGATAGACAAGCCCCTCGTACCCAAGGATACGGATGATGATGTGTATCGATCTGCAACATCCGGTGATGGAGAAGGCTTTGTGAGTTTACATTTCTCGTGATCCTCATGATGTAGGCTGAAATCTTCACGTTCTTTATCAGGCGGACGCAGAAGATTCCCTTCCGGAAAATGATGATCGTGACCTTGTCCAGTCAATTAAGTCGATGTACCGGGTTTTAGACTTGGTCAGTGAACGAGGTAGTGGCGGGCTAGGTGATTCCATTTTCCTTTTTGAGCCTTTCTTCGCTGATTGCTCCTAGTGGACAAAATTATCATTGCGCAGGATTCACTCCGGACATTTATCAATGCCATTTGTCCCGGTGCATATGTGTCTATGACGAATGTCGACTTTAGCGCGCTGGATGGCTTGATCGTGAAGCCCATTGGCATCTATGGGAGCAAAGAGGAAATAGTGCGACTCTTGGAGTCTCTTGGTGTTGTCGATGACCACGTGTGAGTTACTGCTTCCAGCTGCAAATCGACATCCTTATAAACCTTTCTTGTAGAGCAGCCCAGCTTGTCACGAACCACAGCGAGTCCAGTGTTTCCAAACCAAGCCTTCGGTCTGGACTTTACATTGTTCGAACAAATTGTGAAGCTACCTCCGATGAGCAAGTGTTCGTCATCTACTGGCCCGAGGATGCCACTTGGGATGACTCAGCTCCTTCATCCGTGAAACGCACCCGTGTCACTTTTATGCGGTGTGTCTAATCCTCTGTGATTTGAACTTAACATTTTTTGACACAGAATATTAGATACCTTACGACAATATGTGATCAAGTCATGGCACTCATCTCCCCTGAGCATGCACGTTCCGTTATATGGAATGGACAAGAAGGCGAAGACACCATGGAAATGGACGAAAACCAAGACGAGTACGACAGAATGTTCACATTCGAAGTTACGAAAACCAACGAGCAAGAAGAAGCCATAAAGCCGCGTCCTGGCTTCAAGGTTTGCCCAATCTATTGTAACTGTTCATTGCTGACAGCTACACGTAGGCTACGTCCAGTCACATAAGCACGCCCCAGGCCCACCCGGAGATGACAGTGGATGTTGGACTGCATATGCCCTACTTATTGCACGGCGAGACTACTCAAGGGTTCATGACCAGCAGTTATCTACCTGCCAGGAAGATCGCTGAAAAGTGGACGCGCAAGTCCATTACCCGCCTCCAGTTAAGCAATTGGCTGTGGGTGTCACTCTTCGTAGCCAGTTTCTGTATTTAAAACTAATGCCTCCTCAGGTGCAATGACAGTTTGCAGATAAATGAGAATTTGGATGTCAACGCACTGCATCTTTTACTGGATGCAGGCCTTCGGGATCGCTTTCCGCAACTGTGCAACCAGTGGCAGCAGGAGTCAGCCGATATTTCGTCGAATGTCTGGGCTTCCAACACATTGACAGAGGCCAGAGCCAGGAGGAAGTTGGAGGATGACTCGCCCCTTCTTACTCCCATTTTCCATTGGGCATTAGTTGACGCCATTATACAGAAATTTCCGTGAGCGTCCCTCCACATCACTCTCTTGCATATCTAACTCGATCATTTTAGTACTTTCACCCATGATTTCTTCCCTTACTCTACCAAAAACGAGCAGGACTGCCCTGCAACTCAAGGTATATCGTCTATGCAATCATTTCGTTTGATAATAAACACTCTGTTCAGAACCCGAACACGCTACCGAGTCGCGCTTGGAACAGCCTCAACCATTTCTGATTCATTCACTTAGTAGTTCTTCCCCTCACTCCATGATGAGCGTGCAGAATAGCTCCAAGGTTCAAGGTATTCATTTGTCTACGTGGTGAAGTTGCGTCATAGTGACGGATTGTCTAGATGAACTTTCAACTATCATTGAGCTATATCCAGAAATAGGGGAAGAGCTTCGTCACACAGTGCAAAAGCTGTGTATCGAGAAAATTAACAGTCGCGATTTCAAGAGCTACAAGCAACGAATTTATGTCGCTCAAAGCCTACTTCGTCAATTTCCCGACATCAAGATGGAAGACGAAGATTTCTTGAATTTCATTCTCCACGAGGATATGCGACATGTCAGGGAATCTGTCAGGATGATGGGACGAAGTGCTTCTCCACATCAGCAGCCAAAGGGACTGATCAATACTGCCTTGAATGGCTTCAATTCCTTCATCTCGTCTGGACAAGACTCCCAGTTCGTTGATAAGACATTCAACGAAGCAGAAGCTGCTGCATCTGCAATCAGTGACACTCAATTCCTCGCTGAGTTGGATGACACCGAGAAGTTACCTGTCCTGAAGAAAGTCGTCGCAGGTACCAGGGCTGCTGCGTTGGCGCACTTCAGATCACTTCTAATGATGCAAACAACAACTTTGACTCATTTGGCGCTGCACATACAAATCAATAAATGTGTTGCCCAGTTTCGTAGAGAAGCGGTCAGCAGTGAAGAAAAACAACAGGCCGATTCACGAAAGAGGTTGATCGCTTCCTTCAATGCCCATTCGCAGATAGATCTTCATTCGTAAGTAATTTTACAGCGTTTCTACTTCACCACATTCATAAATTGGCAGGCACACCTCTCTTATTGATGCCATCGAGAACGGACGAGGCTTATGGTCTCTAGCACCGTCTTCGGTGCAAATAACTGGTTCAAGGGAATATTTTGAGCAGCCAAAGCTGAAATTTACAGTTCATCTCATGCAATTGACAGCGCAGGATTTGCATTCCTTGCAGTTAGATTCGAGCGTGGTTCCTTCACCCAAGTTCACGAATTCATTCTCATTCAAGCTACCCTTGGGTCATTCAGTGGTGTATGTGCTCTAGGCAATTCGACTCCTACATGTAACTAACGCAGAACTCCGTTAATCGCAGGAGAGCGCAACTACTTCCAGGCGAGAAGATCTTGCTTGCAACGACTGATGGGTTTGGAGGCTTGACGATGTACCTGGAACACCTCACTGCTATTGAGGGCGCCTTGGTTCATGGTGGCCGCGGGAAAAAGCTACATAGCAATAAGATTGGCGAATTTGTTCTGGCTTTCGATGAGTCGAAGCATGTGCTCGGCGTTGTTGCCACAGAGAAAGTTCGTTCTACTAGGAATCTGCTGGGATATGCCTAACGAACCTGCCATCAGCTCTTGTTACACGTCTTCGTTTACGACGATAGCCGTGTCGGTTTCCAGGCCAACGGCAGTGCAATCAATTTGACGCAATGGTATCCCGAAGGGACTTCTATCAAACATGCATGTTTCATATACGGCGGGGAAGAATTGCTGCTCGTTGATACATTGGCACAGGCCAGAGTTTACTCCTTGACGACCATGCAGTTCAGGTGAGACTTTGTGCTTACAAGAGTGAAAGATATCTAATTCGTATATCACAGGCCCGCAACGCTCAATCTCATCCAGATTCCAACGGCAGTCTACTCGACTCCGGATGGTTCTTGCTTACTCACATCTCATGTCCACGGGTCTGACTTGATACTAACCGCCTACCACTGGAGCACATTTGGCTCAACGGATGGCATCCCACTTGAGATCCCTAATCTTCCATTGGACCAACCACTACTTCTGACGTCGCTTATTAGCCGGAATATCGTGCATTTGGTCACACTTGACATTAACACACGATCATGTCGATCTATTGCTCTTGACATCACCCGGAAAGTGACAGAGTTCACCTTCAAAGAAAGGAGTACCCGAGGAGAGAATGCAAAATCTGGGAGTATCGCTGCCCACAGCTGCCTCATTGATTGTCACGCCGAAGTATGGACACGCTTCCCGGTTCTTACTGCCATCCAGCGGGAAACAATCACTTCTTCAAGTAAGAGGTGTCAGCGAACGTTGGTGTTCGTTACAGAACAAGACTATGATAGATTCATACCGCACTTCCATGATCTTATTTCAACCTTCGAAAGGACGTCAAAGAAGCCTACTGGAAATCTTCTCAAGAGAATTGATGTCTCTTCAACGACACACTCTGCTTTTCGTAATAGTCACCTTGGAGGTGCGGAGTGGAGCGTGTCGAAATTTCGTGCTGGAGAGTGGCTGGCAGAGTTCCTCTGCCTCATTCCTATCCAGATTGCCCTGACAATGGAGAATCGCTTCATCCCGCTAAAGGACGGGGTGTATTCTACTCAGCTGGAGAAATCCCTTCTCGGTGCGGAAGTCAACCGTATTGTCGATCACCTGTCCTTTGGTTGGTATGAATCTTTGTTCCAGTCGTACATGGCCAAAAAGGTGCGGATGTTATGAATGCCCTACGATTTGTTAAACCTATTAACTTCCAATATAACTTCAAGCCTGTCAAAGTCGTGTCATCTATGGGTGAACAATCAGTGGGGAAAAGCTTTTCCTTGAACCATCTTGTGGACACATCTTTTGCTGGATCAGCGATGCGCACAACAGAAGGAGTATGGATGTCAGTGACTCCGACCAAAGATGCTCTTGTGGTTGCTTTGGATTTTGAAGGCATGTCGAGATAGTCATAATTGCGATATAACGTGCTGATATTCTCACCCAATAGGTGTCCATAGTATTGAACGTTCAGCTCAAGAAGATACTTTGCTTGTCCTTTTCAATACTGCAATCTCTAATTTGGTTTGACACCACTTTCATGTTGTAAATGGGAGCTTGACCTCGTTTCATAGGTGCTATTCCGGAATAACTTCGCCTTAAGCCGGGATATCACAGGACTATTTCAGTCATTCCAGTCGAGTGCGACTGTTCTAGACCCAGCAACCAACCCGAATCTGTTTCAATCAACATTGGTGATCATCATCAAGGTGATTTTCCCCATCTGACAGTCCCTTTTCATATCGCTGAACTTGGAAACTTTAGGACGTCGTAGATTCAGACAAATTAGATATAGCTAAAGAGTTTGTTCATGATTATGCCCTGATGAGCGCATACTCAAGTTCACACTTAGGTTCGCTCTTAAGTTTCAGAAGATTGTCCAGGATGAACAAGAGGCCAACTTCATTTCTCGCCTCCACGCTGGGCAGTTGAATATAATTCCATGGTATGCGCGTGTTTCTGTGTGTCTGTGTGTATTTTTACAAACAACTTTATCGTTCTACAGGCCGGTGATTGAGTCGCAGGAATTTTACAAGCTGTTTCCAGCCCTTAAGCGTCAATTGGAGAAACAGAAACTTACTCATAATACAGCGGGAGAGTTCCTTCATGTGATGAAGACCTTGATGGCAAAACTGAAGGTACATTTCAGTCATTTGTGAGGGCATTGATTCAAACATTCGCAGGCAAATGATTGGGGCGCTCTCTCACGTGCGTATTCTCAGAAATAATCAAACAGTCCAGTTGACGCATGATGCATCACAGAATCGATGGCCTCACATCGAGCACAACTTCTTTCAGTAATGTTACCCAATGCTCTGGCGTTTGGACTGCAAGAGGTTGATCCTTACCCGGAACCTTTGAAGGTATAAAACACTCCTACTGTCTTTGGTTTGAATAGCGATTAACCTGACACTTATACAGAACCTGGATGATGGTGTTCCAATTGACATGCCTGATACTGCGTCGGAATTCTCATTAGTGGAGGGGCAGCAGTCCTCTCATGAGGCCGCTCTGCACGTCCTGTCTCGTGCTTGGCAAGATTATGATTCTCGCCAGCACATGGCAGACATCGTTTGGGTTGGAAATTTGACTGCTCATATCGACAATCTGATCGATTTGCGCATCGCTCACGTTCGCGAGTGGATATCATTGAATGTTGCTCGCTTTCCAAGCGGGCAAGCAAGCATTGGCGACCTCATGAGAACGTTTGGCGGTGCAACAATAGACTTGAAGAGCAACTTGCAGTTGTGCAAGCTGAAATGTGCAAGCTGCGAGCTGCTCTGCATTCAAAGCAGATTGCACGATGGACAGCATAATTGCCAGACATCTCATGCTTGCATACATTCTTGCGATTTCTGTGCGTTATTTGGAGAGACCAAGGCTTGTACGATGTCGTAAGTCAATATCTGTACCTTCTTAGCAAATGACTGATAAGTTTTCAGAGCGGGACATCCAGGCAATCACATGAAAGTTTTCTCGTGATTATATCCGTACACGACCTTACATTAGATCACCCTTTCCAGGTGTCTTGTGAATGCGCATCTCTGCGGTCAAACTTGCAAACTTTTTGGGAGACAGGGATGTCTAAATGAATGTACAAAGGCGAGATATATAATCTTCATGGTAAGAAAGCCACTGAACCCGTTATCTAGGTGATCGGGCATGCAGAAGACGATCATCTGTGTGCTGCTACTGTCCATGCTTGCGGTCAGGTATGTTTGATCCTTGAACAGGCCATTTTTAAGTGCTAGAATATGTCTAGCCCTGTGAGCTGTCAAAGTTTAGGTTGGCTGACGGATCAACTCCAACTTGCCGCGGTATATGTGGCACTCCAATGTAGGTCACCAGCGATGAACACTTACTCTATATTTAACATGTTTTGTACCGCAGTGACGTGGACCATGACCAACATCAGTGTGATGCTCGACTTTGCTCTTTCCCCTGCCAACTTTGCAAGAGACTCTGTGCGAGTGCAGACCATCTTCACGGCTTGCAAGACGGTGCTATTCATCTCTGCGGGTTTGTCGATGATCATTCATATCATGTGTCTTTGTAATCACATGTCAATAGGGAGGAACACCCATGTCCCAAGCTGTGTACTGCCGAGGGCATCTGCGAAATAGAGACTGCGCCACAATCAATCGAGGCGACGTTCACTGGAAAGCACGAGACATTCCAGTACACGAAGGTGGCGTGGTGTGTTTGTCTTGGGTATATTCTCAGCTAACAGAATACTCTGCTTCGCAGTATTCACAAGGTTTGTATGCGAGTTGATTACCTTCCATGCTGGCATTTACCATTCTCTGAATAGTGGCTAAACGACTGAAATGTTCCAAACCGATACCCCCGGGCCTAGCAGCCCATGAGGGTAAGCATAACCATAGTTTGGACGAAAAAGTGGTGCATTTTTGCAGAGCAAGGTTCGGATCTTCGTTTCACCCCATGACCATTCCTCACTTTTTCTCGTATTTGAAGGTGTGAGCATTGTGGTTACTATTGTACACTGCCGCTCGGTGGGTACTGTTTGATGTATCTCAGCAGTGACATTTCACAAAGCATTACACCAGGTCACCCGCAACAAGAACATGAAACCAGACACGGATCCATGTCTTCGTCACAATGGGCAATCGATGGCCCAGATGGTACAAGTCTCGAGGTTGAAGGCCGTCGCTTCTCCTCAAACGATGAGGGTGCACCGATGATGTGCAACATTGTCTGCCAGACATTGGGCAGACACGTACACATTGACTACTGTCGATCGCAGGATGTTACCTCGTGCAGATGGGACCCTGAAGTTCTGCATATCTCCAAGAGAGTGTCACCAACCCCGGACCGTCCCAAAGACTTTTTGACACACAATCTCTTCTGGCGACGGAGTGGTGAGTCGGCATGTTGTCATCATGTTGGCTGGTCTCATGTCCACAGGCTTCAAAGATCCGTACTCTCGGGAGGAACAAGCAAACTTTGCAAAGTGGTGAGTTTTACAGTGTCTTGTCCGTGGCACTGACCACATTCCCTATTCAGTGACGCCATGTGCAGTGGTAAGGTTATCTTAGTTACTGATCTTAGTTGGTTACTGATCTTGATACCAGGTCCTGAACACACAGCTGCAGAGGGAAATGCCGCTCAGCCTTCTTTTTGTACTTTGCCTCTCTTTCACGTTCCAATGGATCCAGACACCCCCCGAGCAAGCCTCGGATACATCTCCAATGATGGGCATCATTTCTCCTGCAGGAATCCCGTGGTGATGCAGCAAGCGTTTCACGTGTAAGTCATTTTTCTTTTGTTCCATAGCAATGTCGTTAATCGATGCACGCCAGAATCTTTGTGGCAGATAGGTATTGCATGCCATGTGTTGAATATTACAACGCATGTTGATTATAATGATAGATCTCGCTCCATGTGTCGGAGAGATCGGCAACCTCTCAGGAATACACCCACCTCGGACAAAATTATTCGAAGCTCTAACAATAGGTTTGGCGCTGTTCTGTCGTCCTTGTACAGCTTCTGGTCTGCCCGAGCTGCAGCAGTCGCTGGTTCACAAGCAGCTAGACGAGACTCCTACAGTGTCATCCTGTTTGATCGGTCTGTTGTGGACGCCGTGGTCAACGATTTCTCCAGCTCGCCTGACAACTTGCTAGACGCTGTGTTACGTTATCAAACTTCAGCAGGCACAAATTTCACTGCTGCCATTCAACGTGCCCAGTCAGTTATGGAGCAATGCTGGAGCACAGAGAGGTAAATCTTCATTACTGATTGATCTGCGAAGCGTTTACGTGGGATTATACTACAGAACACCTGTAATAATATTCCTGTCTGATGGCGAGAGCCCTATCGAGGACCAAATCATTCAAGATTTGTGCCGCTCTGCAATCCGTCTTGGGTTTGTGGTTGTCATCGCGTTCTTGATTCACTGATTTTCAGACTTTGAATCTAGAAAACCATTATCCTTCCACTCTGTTTCTTTTGGCCAAAATAAACATTCTTCGTCATTGAGAAGAATGTCCCAGATCGCTCTAGAAGCCCAGAACAACGCCCCGCGAGACCCCTTGGCTCCCGTGGCGGCCACTGTTCTATCCACATACTCAGAAGCTTTAGATACGGTGAGCAATTTCATCTAATGTCAGGTGTAAAGCCTACTTGACATTTTTCCTTGTGCAATTAGGTTCAACTTGCTGAAACATTCCTCGGAATTGCTCATTCACTCACGAAGCCAAGAGGGTTTCTCATTAGCAACAAGGACACGTAAAATGGGGGAAGGAATACAAAAATGACATGTAAACGTTGTGTTTTGATGTCTTGGCTAGATGCTTCAGTGCTCAGCAATAGTGCTAGCAATTGTAAAGTTGTATTACTACTATAAAGATTAGCAGCATTCAATACTGAGTAAGTACGTAAAAACATTCGAGATTCAAGGAGACAATCCGATTTGCCCACCACTGCACACCTCCGCTACGGCTATGCATGGTGAGGCATCAATCAAGCAGCCGCTTGCTGCCTGCCATAACCCCGATAGACCCACTGTCTCGGGAATATAATCATGTGCTTGGGAGGGAGAGGAGACCTTAGACCTTGGCTGATTGTGTCTCTCGGGCACCGATATCCGAGAAAATGTAATAGCAGTCCTGGAATTTCGAGGAGTTTTGACGAAGATATTACGTGGAAGGGGAAATGGCTTACCGCGTTTCAAGCTCGACCGTGACTCCGAGTGAGGTCGAAGGAGGTGAACAGTCTTCCAATACATTAACATGTGCTAGTAGAAAAGCCGATCAGTCATGACGTGTTCTCCATAGTGTACTCATGGAGGTAGTTGTTCTGATATTGACTGGTCATCGACTATTGAGCATGCCACCTGAGATCCGAGTCAATATGGAGCTTAGTAGGCACGAAGAACGAGGCAGGCGACTCTGCCATGAGGTCCAAAAACTTGCAGAATATTGTTCTTGTCCGTCAGCAGAAAAAAGGTGTACACTGTTATGCATGCAACATCCTGGCTCGCAACTCCTTCATCAATAGCTCGCCGGTGGACATGGATTCGTTCATCAGTCCTCAGTACTCGGTCCTCGGCTTACGGAGCAATGTTTGGAGTCTGTCGACCATAACACCCTGTCATCCATGTAGGTACTCGTTCGACTTGAATATTGAGACCTCAGAAAGTGTACTTGCAACAAAAACATACAGTCTTTGCCTGAGATGTGGAAATATCATCGTGCATCCAATCCAAAACAGCTGGCCATGTGAATGAAATAGCCTAGATCAGGTAGATAGCAAACCTGACTGAATAGGAAAAAGACAACCACCACCGTGGAATGAGCGCTCCGAGTCGGACATCTAATTTTTACGACATTGGCGTCGCGCTCGTTATTTAGAATTTGGACTCATCCGTTCACAAACCGTGTTGCTAGTCCATTAGTATCACCTTCACAAACTCAATTCTTCCGCAATGGACCACTGATACAGTCGCACTAGATAATTGATCGATGATGGATTTCTGCAATGGCAGGATGCTGAGTGCTCTTCGTAAGTTAATCGAGTACTAGCGCGCGCTTGTTTAGACCGAATCATTTACATCAAGCCACCATCAAACCCATGATTCATATATTCACCATCCGACGTAAACAGCTGATGCATATGGAACTCGAAGGAACTCGCAGAATTCCGTCGTGACGCCCGTTCCAATGCCTAGTTAAACCGTTCTCCTCAGGCTATCACACACTTATCATACCCTTCCATACTTCATTCAGACTGATACAAACCTTCCCCTTCGCCGGATGGGCGAAGAATTCCTTTCTCCTATGAAACCTTCAAGCTCGTATCCTCCTTCAAATGTCTTCAACAATGCAATCGTAGCTAGTGAAGCCTCGGCAGTACGTGGCTCGTTTCCGAAATTTATCGCTCGATGTATTGACTCTTGGCATGCTCCATTCCAGGCACCTGGCAAAACTCGTTTGCCATTGTTTGTGAGGTTTAAGACCTTTGTATTTGACCAATCTTCCGTAAGTCGAAAAGGATGCTGAGCCGTACTGGAATCAAGCGCTGAAATTGTACACAAGCGCTTGAAACGTTTCTGCAGTCGCAACCCTGACAAAAACATCAATCATGAAGGCCCTTTATCGACTCTGAATATTGAGGTAGTTGATTGAACTCACACTTAAGCTTCTGCACTATTTCCGAATTCTGATGGTCACGCAGGTTCCAAAAATTACATCCTTTGCTGTGAAAGGTGTTGTTCCAAAATCGGTGGTCGTACAGGAACAAAGCACGTCTCCTGATGTGAAAAAAGAAACTGTTCCAATCGTGGCATCGCAGGCTCAAAACACCCCTTCCGGTGTGAAAGACAATAATGATCCCTCTTCAGTAGTTGTGCATGCTCAGGACACCCCTTCTCGTGTGGACGATAGCACTAAATCCCAATCGGCCGCCGTGGCACTTCAAGCTGCCCGTGAAGATGCACGTAAATTCAAGACACTCGGGGGACATGCAATAAACGTGATATCCGCAGTCAGAGATGGACCAGCGGATCTCGATACTGCAAGTAGTTTCCAGGACACGTATCTCCAGCCCCTCAGAATATTCGACTCTGCCATCAGGAATATCGCGGAGGTATGGGCCCTTCTTCTACATCAGGATAAGGCTAACCCCATTCCATAGATGCATCCATATGCGAAGATCGCATTGAGCGTGTTGTCTTGCGCATCAAAAGTACGTTCTATTTGATTTTCATTCCTATCTCTTGTTCAGCTATTATTGGTGCAGATTGTTCTCGATCAAGTGGATCTCGATGGAGCAGTATATTGCCTTGTCGAGAAACTGGCTGATGTTTACGAATTCATGAATGAGGACGAGACACTTGACCAGATTTCGTCGATGCATAGCATCGTTAGCAAGTTATCTCAGCAGACCCTTGAATGTGCCCACTTTATTAGAGATTACTCAAGCACCAAGGGCTTCTGTGAGTTTCGAACAAGATGTTGCGCCTTGCACATCCTGAATTCTCTATCATTATCATAGGGAAGAGATTGGGAAAGAACGTTGTATCGGAAACAAACAGTACAATCCAAATGTACACCAACAAGTTGGAGGCACTCATGCAAAACTTTCGGGATCGAGTTGATCGGGAAGTGGTAATCTTTGTTCGCCATATTGGTAAGGATTCAAACGTACTTCTGATTCGACGAACACTCATACTTATTCAGCTGATGAATTGAATCTCAATGAAATGACTTATGCAAAAGGCGCAGCACTAGATATTGGGAAACAATGCCTACCAGGGACCCGCGAGGACATTATCTCTCAGATTATGACATGGATCGATAAAAGTGGAGATTCTGCTGGACGCGTGCTGTGGCTATCTGGCACTGCTGGGACGGGTAAAACAGCCATTGCTCACACAATTGCTAGCAAGTTCATCGGTGTGGGGGAGCTTGGTTCCTGTTACTGTTTCGACTGCCATAGTGCTGACCTCCGCCACGAAAAGGTCTTCTCCACCATCGCGCGTGACCTGGCTGACCGTCATCCGCAGATGAGACAAGCCTTGTCAAGTGCGGTTCAAAACGATAATGCGCTCAAGAATACGGCAGACATTATTCAGCAATGGGACAAGCTCCTGACGAAACCGCTGGAGAAGCTTTCTGAATCAATTGTAGGCCCTATTGTGATCGTTATCGATGCACTGGATGAAAGTGGCAGCCCAAAAACACGGAGTACACTTCTTCGCATTCTTTCCGGGAAGCTTCAAAACCCGGGTGTTCTAGAAATCACGAAACTCCCAAGCAACTTCCGCTTTATTGTTACCTCACGCCCGCTGCATGACATCGATGCCGAGTTTGCCGATGTTCAGCATATTCAACAGATGTCCATGGACGACATTCCACCAGGAGCCGCAGAGCACGACATCCGCACTTACGTGTCGAAGAAGCTGGAAGGGCTGTCGAATTTCGGGGAAACAGAGTTTAAAGCCCTTGCTGAGAAAGCTGCTGGAATTTTCGAATGGGCGCGCCTTGCTTGCGAAGCCATCACAGAACCTCCTCCTGGCTATTCTGCAAACGAGTCCTTTGATGCTGTGGCATCCCGTGATCCTACTAAGCGAAGACACCTGTTGTACGATATCTACCGCTTATTGTTGAAAAGGTTCACGCAAATGGATGAAGATAATGCGGCGATTCAACTCACACAGCTAAGAAGGTTTCGGTCCGTGATGGGACAAATCCTTGGCGCACCGGAACCCCTTCCTATGGCGTCTTTGAACGCCATGCGATCCGAATTTCCAAACCAAGAGAGTTTCAAAGTGGAGATTGTTGTGAAACATATGGGATCCCTCCTCAGCGGTACCACCGGTGCATTAACCCCCGTCCGACCCCTTCATGCAACTTTTCGCGATTTCCTGACGGACAAAGCACACAGCAGGGAGTTCTTCGTCGACATATCAAAGGTGCAACACAGCCTTGCTTTTGCATCACTTCGAGTGATGGAACTTGGACTTTCTTTCAATATCTGTGATTTAAAGACATCCTATCTCCCTAATTCCATGGACACCGGGCTACAGGAACGAGTCGATGAAAAAATTCCCCCACATTTGTCATATGCTTGTCGATTTTGGGCTACACACGTCAAAGATACAGATTTTCACACGCTTCTCGCAAAGAAAGTGAGAAGTTTCCTCCGTCACGAGCAACTGCTCTTCTGGCTCGAAGCACTCAGCCTTATCAACGCACTCAACAGTGCAGGTTGTGCCCTGTCACTCATTGTCCCATGGCTGGAGGTAAGCACAGTTACTACTGGGTGACGTCAAATGAAACACTGACGCACGAGCGCAGGGCCATTCCGGATACGAGGATGTTTTGTCGACTACAATGGATGTACAGAGATTCGTTCAAATCTTCGGCAATATCATTTTGCACAGCACGCCACATCTATACGTATCAGCGCTGCCGTTCTCGCCCATCAATTCTATCATATATAAGAAATTCGCTGCAAAATTTCCGAAGACTCTCTGTCTGACAGCTGAATGTGCCAATAAGGACTGGCCGGCTGTTCAGAGTGTACTCCGTGGACATACACAAGCGGTTCTGTCAGTCTCGTTCTCACCAGACGGCGGGACTCGCATTGTGACTTGTTCTGAGGATATGACTGTCCGGTTGTGGGATGCAGCGACGAGGCAGCCAATTGGGCAGCCCTGGCAGGGACACACTGGTTCTATCAACTCAGCCGCATTTTCACCAGATGGAACTCGCGTCGTGACTGGTTCTTCGGACAAGACCGTCCGGTTATGGGATACAACGAAGGGGCAGCCCATCGGCAAGCCCTGGCAGGGGCACACCGGTTCGGTTAATTCAGTTTCATTCTCGCCGGAAGGCACCCACGTCGCAACTGGTTCTTCAGATCATACTGTCCGATTGTGGCATGCAGCCACGGGGAAGCCAGATGGCGAGCCCTGGAAGGGACACAATGATTCAGTGAACTCAGTTTCATTCTCGCCGGACGGGACTCGCATCATGTCAGGTTCTTCGGACAGGACTATCCGCCTATGGAATGCAGTGACCAGGCAGCCAGTCGCTGAACTTATGGAGGATCACACTGATTCGGTTATTTCAGTCTCATTCTCCCCGGATGGGACTTGCATCGCAACAGGCTCTCAAGATTTCACTACCCGGCAATGGGATGCGATGGGGAAGATAGTTGGCCAGCCATTTTTGGGGCATACTCGTTCGGTCAACTCAGTTTCATTCTCGCCGGATAGCAGTCGCATTGTGACAGGTTCCTCGGATAACACTGTTAGGCTGTGGGATGTAGAGACGAGGAAACAAGTAGGTCAACACTGGGAGCACACCAGTTCAGTCAAGTCGGTGTCATTCTCACCCGATGGCACTCACATCGTGACTGGTTCGTCGGATGGGACTGTCTGGCTTTGGGATGTAGCGATGATGCAGCCAGCCTGTCAGTCCTTGTGGGAGCACACTCGTTATGTCAGCTCAGTTTCTTTCTCTCCCAACGGAACTCACATCGCGACTGGTTCTTTGGACACTGGCATCGTCCGGCTGTGGAATGCGGTTACGGGGCAGCTAGTCGGCGAGCCTCTGGTGGGACACAAATCCTCGGTTAGGTCACTCTCATTCTCACCAGATGGGACTCATATCGTAACTGGTTCTTGGGATGAGACTGTTCGGCTGTGGGATGTAGAGACGAGGCAGCAAGTTGGTGACGCGTGGTGCGGGCATAAGGGTTCAGTCAACTCAGTTTCATTCTCGCCGAATGGGACTCATGTTGTGACCGGTTCTTCGGACAAGACTGTCCGGATGTGGGATGTAGAGATGGGGAAGCAAGTCGGTCAATATTGGGAGCACTATGGTCCAGTCAACGCAGTATCATTCTCGCCCAATGGCACTCACGTCGTGACTGGTTCTTCGGACACGACCGTGCGGTTGTGGGATGCAGCTGGGCAGGCAGTGGGTAAGCCCTGGCGGGGGCATCGTGGTTCAGTCACTTCATTATCATTCTCTCCCGATGGTACTCGCGTCCTGACCGGTTCTTTGGATAAGACTGTCCGTTTATGGGATATAGCAACTGGAAAACAGATTGGAAAGCCTTTGCAGGAGGGCACATGCTCCGTCAACTCAGTCTCTTTCTCGTCAGATGGGATTCATGTCGTGACTGGTTCTTCGGATCACACTATCCGACTGTGGGGTGCAGCAAAGGACCAATTGGTTCAAGTTGGTGAGCCCTTGCGGGGGCACACTGGTTCGGTGAACTCCGTCTCATTCTCGCCAGATGGCACTCGCATCGTATCTTGCTCGGCGGATGGCACAATCCGGCTCTGGTATGCAGGAGATATCCATTTGCCAGAACGCTTCGTGAATTTCTCTTCCAACTCTTCTCATACACTCTGCAATACCGCCGAGTTAATCCCAAACACCTCCCATGACGACCCCGGGTCGACCACCTTTTTGTTGAGAGATGATGGTTGGTTGGTTGGACCAAACAATCGGCTCTTATTCTGGGTACCACCCGCTTCCAGACCGGCATTCTATAGTCCTTGGAATGCCTTGGTCATACCGGGAAATGTTGAGCTTGATTTGAGCCGCATGGCACATGGATCACGCTGGCAGGATTGCAGAGGTCCCACTCGGAGAACTACGAAGGAACGACTACTTTCCCTCGATTCGTCTGGCTAGGGGAGACTATGTCTGACATGAGTGAGTTCCTACCTTTTCGTCCGTCGCAGTTGCTAAATCATTTCCAGCTGTACATCTTATTCCAATGATTGATGTGTGGAGATGCGGGGTACAATATGATATTGAATGTGAAGTGGAATTCGTTGACTATTCTAATTGCCTATCTATGATCGAGACGGTGCCTGTGCACTGAGTGAACGATGTCCAGCCAAGTCTTTGATCTGTTTCATGTACCTCGTGATCATGATGAATTGAAGGACTAGAACATTGCTGCTGCTGCCGGCAAGGTCTGAACATTCTATATTCTATGGTCATCATTCCCGTTGTACAAAACTTACATAAAACACTGAGAATTGGGCTGGTGGACTGAAACAATTTGCGGCCGATGTCATTATGATTGTGTGATGCTCGGGCTGTGCGAGATACTGTGCAAACTCTAACCGCGACTTGGATGTGCTGTGCATCTCCAGTCTGAGAGAATCAGAAGAAAGGAGTGATTATGATGATATCGGGTCCGGGAGTCGGACATCTCCGCGGCGGCAATGCCATGGCAAGGGCCTGGCCAAGTTTAGCCTTGGCCCAGTGGCCACTGCTGGCAGGTAAACTCGGCATGGCTGGTGCATTCGGGTGGGCACAGTTCGATTCTCAAAAGAGTCTGAGTCTAAGTAAAGACTCATCATGATCTTCAAGTATCATGTAACTAAATTTAAACCCAGGACTTCGGCTCACAGCCGTTCACTTGAATTCGGGCTATGTCCATCACAACCTGCCAAGTTATCTCGCGTCGGCCCGTATCGGCACTGCATCCTTCACATGGTCGCCTCGGTGTAGAGCGGTCTTCCTTCAACGTTCACCTGCGTGCGGTTTTCTGACCCCGCTGCAGCGAACAGAAGGGAGCACATAATATACCGTCATACTCGTACTCGTTCATGCTGGACCGTCATGATCAATCATCCATACGGCGCTGCGTCGAGTTACATGTACGCCAATGTGGTGAGTTTTCAGGTTATTTTAGCATAGTCTTGTCAGTCTTACATTTGTGAAATTCTCATAGGACAATAGTTACAGCCATTCTTATGTGTCGCCTCCCCCAGAGCACCTCTACAGCTTCGTACCGGTAGGCTGTCTCACGGTCTTATTTACCCAATGTTGACATTGCGAATCCGAAGAGGCTTTCAGTCGATTCCATGCCATGGTACGGAGCCACTGAGTACTCACCTACTTCAAATATAAACTATAACCGAGATTCTCTACCATTTCGATGGACAGTTCGGGTATGTCTCCAGAGAACTCTATAGTACCTGTTCAGAATACTGTCTTCCCCAGGAACGTGCTTGTCAGTTGTTTAAAGGAGTGCAGTCGAAAGTGAGGATTAGATGGCGGCCGCTTCATTTACGATCCCTGTTTTTACGCCCTTGTCACTATGACGTCCGTGATGACCCAGGTGAGTTTTATACTAGATGTACCTGGCTCTATATCTCATTGGAGACAGATATCTATTTCTAGTTATTTAACGATGCTCTCGAACTTCTAGGCTGAACTGTCACTGTATCTGCAATATGTAATTTTATGATGACCTTGGAGCGGTGTCCACCTGTGTGCGTCTCGTGTGGTCCCCTCGTGCCAGGGCGCAAACGCGAAGCCCATTGCACTGCTGCGCCTTCTGGAGGCCGACTACCTTTTGGAACGTCTCTGCTCCATCTCTTACAACATGCTGCCGAGTTCCCACTCCACAATATAATACGCTACACATCTCAGGTAAAATTGAACTGCGTTATGACCGTCGCGCGATGTAGGTGTTGGCCACAGGGTTACCGTCGTTTCGTACACCTGCAAAGTATAAATTCTAGTCTGATCTGAAATTCTAGCACACTCCGGAATCTAGGTTCCATTCTTCCCCCATGCACTTTTCCCGAATCAGTCTGCTTATGCTTATGCTTTCGATACTCAATTCAACCCACCCAACCTCCCATCTGCTCAAGTTTGAACGTGAACGTTCACACCGTTCGGTGCCTGCCAGTTTTCATTTCTCTTACATATGGGACAACATCTCTCACGTACAATTGAGCTGTACTACTCAATCTCTGTTGTAATCATCATTGGTTCGATACACCTGCGTGCGAGTCCCAATTTCTGCTGCACGCAGCCAACGCTTTACACTTGAACCATCTTTTATTTCAATATAACTCGTTCACATACAACATATCATGCATGCAGATGCTGTTTTGTGCATGATAAGATGGGCAATAATCTACAGCATAATCATTGACACTGCAGAACTTCTGAGCGGAAATTAAACAGAAAGCGTCAAAGATCATGCGCAAATCCCCCCATTATGCTATCCTGCACACCGTACTAGATCCATTCGCACCCTCGACTCGGAGACACTTGAGTTCACCAATATCATTGCAGGGTTCCAAGAAGCCATAGTTCGTTTCTATTCCAAGTATGAACAGGATACACACCACTCGATAAATATCTGCGAAGTCAGACAGTGACATGCTAGCAATGTGCAACTAAGGAAGCGAATTGGTGCATTATTTCCTTTTCACATGCCCGCCCCATGCCAGCCAACGAGACACTCTCAGAGTGGAACTGGGAACGAAAACGCACCACATAGAACACATCCTGAACGAGGCCAGATGCTTAACTGTCATAACACGCGGTCATTCTAATATTATTGGGAATCTTCCCACACACTAGGATCACGGGGAAGTAATAGAGCAGTACCTACTGCGAGAAATGTAATTGTCATCAAGAAGTAGTATATCGACCACGCATCGTGCCCTTCCTGCAATGAATAAGAGAAGACCGAAGCTGCAGACGCCGGGGCGATGATACTTGCTACTGTGACGGCTGCCAGGGCAATTCCATTGGTTGCTCCGAATGAGGCGCGATTAGGAGCAGCTGCTCTGACGAATAATGACATGCAGGCTATGAGTTCTTTTTAGTTTAGCAGAACGCAGAAAGTGCTGGATTGACATACGGTAGCACATGACCAGGCTAGTAGTCAGCGCAAGCTGGACAGCAACACACAGCCATACCCCCATGCCTACACCATAGGCTCGAGCCAGAGCATTGATGACTGGAAATAAAATGACGATGGGTATGCCGGAGCTAACGCCGGTGATGTGGATAGCTCCTGCACCGAAGCGATCATGTAAACGAGCGTTGAAAAGTAGCTGAAATATGCCATGTGTGACACCTTGTGCCGCAAGCAGAGCGCCTATGCGAGGAGGGTCAAGGGAAAGACCACCAAGTTCAATCGGTGTCGCATAGAAAACAGGTAGGACCGAAGTAAACGCTATGTAAAGCAGGTTTGTGGTAGCATAACTCGTCGTTACCCTCAACACTTTCGAGGTTAACAAGGCATGTAGCGGAAGCGGCTTTGATTGGGCTTCTCCAGGATCAACATTACTCGATGGCTGGGGAAGCTTTTGGTATGACTGTCCGAAGAATCTTCCTTTAATTAGCTCCCAAAGCGGTGTCCTGGTAGAAACGCTCTGACGACCATACTTAGTGTGATCCAGAGATGAGTTTTCAGTATCACGCTCACCTCTTTAAGACGAAAATATGTGATTAGCCAAGCTATCGATATAAAAAATGCTGAAATAGAGCATGGCAGGAGATATGGATAAGTTTTCAGGAGTTCTGATCGCCCAAAGATGTCAGGGAATCTGTCTGCTGGGCGGGAGAGCGATCCTCCAATGAGTGGTCTAGTAGATACCGTGAACCTCAGTGCGAGAGAAAATGTACTGTATGCCTACCCAACTGTGTTTCCGATCATCCATGGAATTGGTATATAACCGTATGCCTCAGGCATATTTGTCACGTCAGTGGTGTCCATCACCAAGGTCTCGAGGACACCATCGCTCGAATCGAATGCTCCGCAGAAAACACGACTGGTCAAGGATATTAGTATTGATAGTCACAACTACTTTTTGACTGAACACGCTGACCTGACCAGCAGACCAAGGAAAGTCTTCGACAGCCCAAACGAAAACATCGAAACAATGATTGCTAACAAAGCTGTCAGCATTACAGGCTTCCGCCCGATGTGGTCGGATAGTCGACTCCAATGGAAAATAGTCAGCATATGAGCTGCATAGTATGATGATTGCTCGAGAGAATATCAGGAACGAAGGAGTAGGAACAATGAAGACACACTTACAAGGATGCCGACATAGTAACCAGTCTGGGATTCATCTCCGTGAGTCACTCCAATGTCTCTAATGAGCTTGACAAAGTTCCAGTTGTGGTCAAATCTAAGTCTGGCAAAGGGAAATCTCTCACTTGGGGAATGAACGGGGCAAGGGTCTGAGAAGAAAGAAAACTTGGCATCTCCAAGAGCAGTATAATCCAAAATCGATCCCAGGGCAGAGGTGTCTTAGTTGTTCGCTGCTCTGGTCGTTGCAGGAGAGGTGTCTCCTCGTCATCCTGCGGCGCAATCATGATGGTACAAGGGAACGAGTCAGATGAAAGAGGTAGCCCATTATACTATGTGAATTTGTTCCATTGAGGTGTTTGCTGACCGCCTTGCCATTGGCTAGTTAATCGATAGGGTGTGCAACGGCAGTCCACAAGAACCTGCTTATTTTGATTCGAGGATCACAGCTGGCCACAACGCGGCGCCGAGTCTTATTTTACCCGCCGGGTATAGCCGCCTGCCGTATGTACCCGCACTGTCGACATTGGCTGGCTAACCTCACCGTGGTCTTAAGGTCTGCGCCCACGCGAAGTGAGATGGTCAAGCAAAGCACAAAATACAAAAAGCCCAGATCAATGATCTCAAGCGAGAACGACGATGTTACTCAGGTCAGGCACACTGCAGTCACGCACTGCGGCGCTGTTGTGAGGACATTCAGGAATCTCTGACATTCACGACTCACGTAGTACGGGTAGTACCCCATCACTAACGTTCATATGATGGTACAACGAAGAAAGTTATACACGGAAACAACATAGTAACAGGGACAAAGGCCTGAAAACCTCGTCTCAAGGTAGTCTGAATGGCAGTTCACAATCGATTGCAGAGGAAGAGAGCATTCATGCATCCCGCGAGTTCCCTCGTGTGATCAAGCAGAAGAAATCGTAGAATACTTTGTGATATAGCCTCGAGCCTTGCAAACATAAAGGTGGGAATGCTACTGTGTGAAACAACCGCCAGTTAGCAATACTTGGTACTTAAGTATCTTGTTGAATTAGTGTAGAGGCTTTTTCAGAGCGAGCCTCGATCGAGCACTTGAAAGGCTTTGGGTGGCTGCGAGTGTGTATGTCCAGAGCACCGTAGTGATATTAAGATACGCAACATACCTGATCAACCCGGATGAGGGGTCAATTTCAGGGGTGATTTCAACGCCATTCTCGACAACCTTGGAAACGTCGAACACTGCAAGTGACATTGCGGCAGTTAACCAGATTGATGCATCAGCGAGATGCAGACCTATACAGTCGAAAGCGATCAACGTTAGAAAACTTGTCAGTGTCCTGTCAGCCGTGCATACCTGGGCAGAGCCTATAGAACAGAACTTTAGCATTTCATTCAAAATATAACGGCGAATCAACTCTTACCGTCTACCAAAACCGAAGCACAACGTGCGGGGATCGGTCTCAGGCTCTTTTCCATCCTTTGCCAAAAAGCGCTCAGGATTGAATTCCGAGGGGTTGACATATGTCTGCGGATCATTGAGCATGAACCTGTTACAATTCAAAGGTTCAATATACAATATGTACAAGGAGAGTACCAACCATATGTTAGGGATTATCACGGAGCCTTTTGGAATGTGATACCCATCGTGGATGTCATCCTCAGTTACGCTGTGATCAACTGACATCGGGCACTGTTGGTCAACTAAAGATTACTACGATAAACGAGATACGCATACCAGTAGGTATGACAACATTCCAGCGGAGGACCTCCTTAACAAGCGCCTCGATGTAGGGGAGGGAGGTGCGATCGGCGAAGGAGGGAAGACGATCAGGGCCAACAACAGCATCAATTTCAGCCTGAGCCTCCTTCTGCACATCAGGGAAAAGTGTCATAGCCAGGAAAAATGAGTAGATCGCAGAAACAGTCTGAGCAAACAGGCGTTAGCCCCAACATATGATAATTTCAAACCGACGAACCGTGTCGGCACCAGCGCTGAATAGTGATACAGCAGACCACTTCACAATGTGATCCTCTTCCGCAGTCAAAGTACGGTCCTTTAGCAGATCTGAGGAAAAAGACTTGGGGGCAATGCCAGCAACCTGTAAAATTCAATCAATAGTGCGCAGCGGAAAAACTACAAATCTTAGTCACCATCTGATCTTTGACAAACTTGTAGGGTATAGCAGCCATCTCTTCGACGGTCACTCTGCACTCACGGGCTATGCGTTTGAAGCCAGCACCAGGGAACCACTCTGGGACCTTTGCCACTAGAACATAGTCAGGCTATTGAGAGTGAACGCCGAAATGTCATGGCCTTACAGGATGGCAGGAAGTCGACCATAAATTCACCGATGTAAGCATGCCGCGAGAATTCGTCTAAAGTACGTTCTGCAATGTCAACGAGAGGATCCTTATTCTCCTTGACTTCATAACCATAACAGATGCGCAGAATGATAGCGCCAGCGGTGCTAGAAAGTTCCAAGGTTAAGCCAGTAGTAACACTACAGAATACATACTGTCGAATGTGTGCTTGCAGTTGGTCAGGTTTCGCTAGTACACGCTTCAGGAATCTGTGGGTCTCCATCTCCTCTATGGGCTGGTAGACAACCAAAGCAGCGCGACTACCAAGGGCGCGGTGGAAATTCTTGCGGAACGAGCGAAAGCGTTCACCGTAACGGAGATAAGGCAAAGTTTGACCATAGCCCATAAGTTCGCCACTCATAGGAACAACTGGACGGTCAGAGTATATAGAACTCTTCTTGTCCAGCATTTCCACCGCAGTTTTGGCGGAGTTCAGCACGAAGATGTGCATACCTAGAACACTGGCATGCGAAATATCACCTGCACGCAATGGCATTAAAATGTATGATTCTGGAAAAATGGGAGACTTTTACCATACTTCTTGCCCCATTCAGCGAAGGTGAGCCAGGGCTTGACAAAAGGTATGTCTTGAATGTTCCCAACTAGAGGCAGGCCCCGAGGCCCAGGGGGATATTGTGGGTTCTTCTTGGCGAATATGTAGTCGAGAAACACTCCGACACCAGCAAGACAAACGTACAGCAAAGCAAGAACGGTGAATGTCGACATGGACGACTGTTAGCAGAAGATGAGCAAGAGATGCCAAGTGGAGTGCCCTAGTTGGACCTTCACTCGGATTAGTACCGGTTTGCGACTGCACTTTGGCTGCATGAGCAATTTGTTATTGACGCAATGGGTCAAACAGGATCCTGCTGGCATGAGTATGGAAACGAACGATTAACAACACACATTGTGTTTCTTGATACCGTTCATATTACGGTCATGCGCGATTAACGCAATAGGCTCCAGCTGGCACGTCGCCGCTGGACCACGAATCTTGTTAAACTTATTGCCACTGTCAATATGATGGCCCGGGTTGCATGGTGTTACATAGCAAGTTCCCGACTTCCGCTTCCGATCATTTTCTCAAACATCCGAGTCATGTACAGGTACTAAGTATCACCTTGTACAATCAATCGATGGGTAATACGCAACACACTTCAAAACTCACATTTTATATTTTATCATGTCACTTTTCACCTGCATGAGTATATTGAAGGTGGGAAAACACGGTGCCCATGGTACTTTGCTGCCCAGGCCGCAGCCTGACACCAGTGGCACTTAGGCTTTTATGATAAGCATCAATACTTTTCTTTGTGAATTGTCCGAGGTTTGCAAGTGCAGCTAGACTGCGCTTAAGCATTTGTGTATTGAGGCAATCAGATGGACTGAGCTTGGCTCATAGCATGTTTTTTGGACATTGAACGTTTGAACACTCGGGACATACAAATCATTCATAGTCATCTCCTAGTACACGACACTCACAAGAATTATAAAATAGAGGCGTTGTCAATGCAATGATGTTCTACAGACTTCATCTCAGTTTTCTTCTAAATTGCTCAGTCTCCCTGGGCCTATGATCTTAGAGTAAGTATTATTGTGGTTGACAACGTTCATATCAGATAGCTACATAGTACATGCATACTTCAGATCTTCAAGCTTCAAGCTCAAGCTTCCGAGTCAGCTTCAGACGACATGGCCGCATGGTATTTAAAAAAGAGGCCACTATGTATCTATATGTAGACCTGTATGACGTAATAATAATCCTTGAATTCTGTTCCCGTTGCAAACTATCAGATCCGTTCTTTCGTGCCTGTTCGTACCAATGCCCCCAACACCCGTCGAAGTCCTGCGCGCCTCAGTCGAGGCTCATAATGATACCTTCGAGGCATTACTAAACTTGATACCTGCTAAATACTACCTGCCGAAAGATGATCATGATGCAGACGACAATGTGTGTTATTTAAATTTTCAGTCATTCATTGATGAATCTGAATCGCGTCGTGCGCATCGGACAGGTTTCGTCCAAGTATCAAAAACACAGCAAAAACAAGAAGGCACCCAAACAAGCTGCGAAGGAGGCATCAAAAAAGGCTCGTAGGGATAAGGTCTGCCGCTATCATCACTGCCTGATGTTCCCTTTTGAGTCTGAGTTCTTATTTTCCTAGCTGGACCCAGCCAATCAAAAGTCAGTCATCGACCTTCAGAACGAAGCTGCTCTTGAGCTAGAAAACAACAACTCGAAAGTCAAAGGGAAGCGGAAAGCTGCGGTACTCGGGTCTGATTCTGATGCCAACGACGACGTTATGCAAGTGGATGATGTGGATCTCAGCGATACCGTTATGGCCGCCCCACTTGACTCTATAGTGCCCATGGCTAAACCAGAGAGTATCGCTGCTCTCCGAGATAAATTACATTTGCGCATGGCAGCTCTCCGACGTGGTGGACAAGGTGGTGGAGAGCCGGGAGATAAAGACGAGCTTTTGGAAGAAAGGAGAAAGCAACGCGCCGCGCTTCGTGAAAAAAGACGAAAAGAGACAAAAGAGAGGCGCAAGGCAGAGGCTGAAGGCAAAAAAGGAAGCAAGAAGGAAGTGACGAAAAGTCTTCCTGTCAAGGTATTTTCGCACCTTGCGAGGTTTGAGCTCGAGTTCATCCCTCTGTGCTCGAAAAACAGAATCAGCTACTTGTTCCGGACTTGCCAGTCGCTTCGAAAGGAACTGCAGCATCTCGCCCTATCGACGGTCCATTGACTAATGTATCTTTTTCTGTGGTGGCCGGGAGTTCGAGCAAAAAGGCTGCATCACTCAAGACGTCTTCTAATCCTAATCAAGCTCTGTCGCAGCTCGCTGCGCGGAAGGAAAAATTGGATTCGATGCCGGAGGACAAACGCAAGGCTGTAGAAGATAAGAGTCGTTGGGCAAAAGCGGAGGCGCGTGTCGAAGGTGTCAAGGTCAAGGATGACGAAGGGCGCCTGAAGAAGGCAGTAAAACGGAAAGAAAAGGAGAAAGTGAAGAGCAAGAAGTCCTGGTAAGCTGTTGATGATCACTTGGTTTTTTATTGATACTTATATTGTTGCAGGGAGGAGAGGAAAGACCAGCTCGCAGCTTCCATGGCTGCAAAACAGAAGAAACGATCAGATAACATCGCGATGCGAAATGAGCGACGAAGCGATAAAAGGAAGTCGTCGTCGTCAAAGGGGAAAACTAAAGCTCGACCTGGTTTTGAGGGCAAGGCTTTCCATAAGGGTAAAGGGAAAGCTACGGGCAAGCACAAGTAGCGCAGGTACTGTAGCCCTGATGTATGGTTAGGGATAACTTGTATCGATCTCATTTCAAGTGGGTCATACTTCAGTCAATGTGCTGGGATTCAGGGTGAATGGAGACATGATAAGGCCAGCTTAATTTCCACAGCAGTGCAGATTCTATTAATCGGCCGCCTCACGCCTTCAGGTGACATACCGTTTGTCAATATTCTGTACAGACGAAGATATTTTGGTGACTAGGCCGATTGTCGGACTAACTGTGCCCCAGCGTTGTGAGTAGTACCTGCTAGTCCAGAAAGGCAGATCCATATTACAGTTCAAGTTGGCCAGTTCAATCAGAAGAGGGGACTCATCCCTGTCCCTGGCTCGGGCAATAGAGTACTGACTATCAAATTCAAAGAGGGGACGGTTATGACGTCTTCGAACCACGACAGTTTATATACTGCTTGCCTCTAGTCTCCTTTCTAGTCTTCTCCGACTTCTCAACAGCCATCTACACTCGCAGTCAACACTTATATACTACAAAACTCACAATGTCTGAACCTCTTACCATCGGATTTTCTGGTACGTCGCTCTGGGTCATCAGTGGCAGTCGGTCTAATTCTTCCTAATTATACGTGCAGGGAAATGCATCATAGTCACTGGGGGTAACCGTGGAATTGGGCTTGGGTTTAGCCGCGCTCTCGCTAAGGCTGGTGCCCGAGTAGCAATCATCTACAAGTCGAGCTTAGCTACTTTGATGCTGTCAATTGCTAATTAATGTGTGGTTAGGAGTAACAAGGACGCCCCTAAAGTCGCTGAAGATCTTAAGAAGGAATTCGGCGTCGAAGTCAGGGTATGTAAACCAACCTCGCTGAAATGCCGTTGTCATGCAGACCCCTATCCTCCTGCACAGGCTTACAAGTGCGACGTCACCAATGCTAAGCAGACAGTTGAGATGTTTGAGTCCATCGACAAAGAGCTTGGCCCCGTCACAGGTCTTATTGCAGTGAGTAGATTCGTTTCCGCCAGATTGTTTTGACACGAGCGGTTTGATTATAGAATGCTGGTGTTTCTGTCGTAAAGCCTGCTCTTGAACTCACTGTAGAGGACTTTGACTACGTGTATCATGTTAATGTCTTGGGCGTATTCAACAGCGCTGTGGCTGCTGCAAAGTAAGCTCTTCCATGTATTTTGTGGAAGGCAAGACCTGACGAATATGGCAGACTTTGGAAAGGGAAAAAATTGGAGAACCTTTCCATTGTGATCACGTCCTCCATAAGCTCGCAGATCATTAACCAAGCTGCGACAAACGAACCCTTGACGCAGGTCTTTTACAACTCCTCCAAGGCCGCTGTCTCCAACCTTACCATGGGGTTGGCTGCTGAGTGGGCTAAACACAACATCAGAGTGAATGCAGTTGCTCCTGGATATGGTCAGTATTTTTTCTATGACTCGAGCACGACGTACTGAAAATATGTGATAGTGAAGACGGACCAAACTGATAATTTGCCCAATGAAGTCATTCAATATGAAAAGGACCACATTCCCATGAGAAAATTCGCTACGGTATGTACATACTGTGCGTTTCATTTAGAATTTACTGATTCGCTTATTTTACAAATTGTAGCCCGATCAGATCGCAGGCCAGGCACTTTTCCTCTTGTCTGAGCACGCCAGTTACATGACTGGCGGGGGGCACCGCGTTGATGGGTATGTCTGCCGGTTTCGCACAGCATCAACAATCTGACAGATTCCTTGCCACATTCCTTTAGCGGCCAGCTTATCTGGTAAATTTGCTTGTCGTCTCAAAAGAGTCGTGATCAATGGTGTGGCTGGAGCTTTATAAGAGGGAGTAGTTCATTACAACAGAAGGATGTAATGCGTGTACAATAATTTCAGAGAATTCCAGCGCTGCTGTACAAAATAAGGAATAATTGTGACGAAAACGACATGCCTAATACAACGATGTAAATGTTTGCTGAGACTTTGGATATTATCTAAGAAGCGAGGCCAATGTATGGAACGATGAGATGGTTGTGGATGCAACTAATCCACAGTCGACACCCCCTTCAAGGTCAGGCGCCCACGCTCGTCCGTGTCAAGTTCGATGAACTTCCTGTGCAACATATTCACAGCAGATACGAAGATGATATAAAAATTACAGACCATTTCCGTCATTGTGCGGTAAGCCATGCCACCTATGGCGTGGCTGTCCCTTATACTAGTGGGGTTAAGAGAGAAATGGTCAAACAAGGAAAATTATCAGTAACAGAACACCTACGCGGGCTTGAACACGTTGCCCAATGATGCTGGCGATGGTCATGACGGCTGCGCTTGCCATGAAACCGATAGCGACTGGTACAAGCGACAGTAGCATGAACCGCGGATTGCCATGGGTATTCTCAATAATGTAATCGACGATGCCAACAGCAAAAAGGATAGATGACCAAAGGGCGAATATGACAGGGCTGGCAACCGCAATCGCAAGAAAAGTTGGGTTGATGTAATTGCAACCTTTCACTAGCTCTGCCATGTCCTCGTCTGAAATAGAGAACGCCTGGATAGGAAAGTACTGAACAATGAAAAGACCGCAGACGCTCAACCCAGCTGCTCCCAACCAAACAGAGAAAGCGAGAGGGGGAGCAGGTGGTGAAATCGCGAGGATAGCCGCACTCATAGTGGCGAGGAACGCGAGCTGTACAAACATGAATTTTGTATGATGTATTAGTGGAGGTCGACGACTCGTTTGAGCATATACAGCTTACCGTGTTCGACACTCTATTCCACTCTGCTTGCTGTTCCACACGCCAGCGATTGACAGCTTGTAGGCCGTCTGCTTCAGCGGCATCGGCAAATTCATGAAATCGGGCAAGATAAGTGTGACCCATTTGGAACAAGAGAACATTATCCAAGATTTGGAGACACAACAGATATAATTTGGAGAGGAGACGAAACATCATCCGAAGGCTGCTGGTATAAGGCGGTCAGACTTGAGGCGGAATCAGACTGCTCGAGGGCTCATTTCAGCCATGTTTAGTATATGGAACGTGGAGAAGAGCATAAGCGGCTCCCACAGCATGCCACACTATGACCAGCGCTATGTCGTTTGATATTGATTCAGAATATCGCATCGATGATTTATGCAAAATGGTCTTGGGAAAGTCAGAGTATCAGCAGGCGAGTGGTCGTGGTGAGTCTATAACAAAACTCTGAGTCAGTGACAACTTTACAAATCATCACCACCATAAATATTAATAATTTAGATGGGCTCACTCCCGGCACTACGTCTACTGTCAAAACCACCGCCTCGAAATATGGCAAGGCACTAATACACAAACTGGAATTGCTCAAGGACACTCGATTCTCCCACTGGCGTCACGAGTTCATCGTCCTTACTCTAACTTATGCAAGTGAAACGCGTCTGCTTTACTTGGAACATTCTTGGCATGGCACAGGACTAGGAGAACGGATACCTGTGACTCTTAGCAGTCTTGTTGGCAGTCAGAAAGGCAGCGCAGATGAAGCAATGTTTTATAAACCAAATGATCCCCATGAAAACCATCGGAGAAAATGCACCATGACTGTCCTCGAAATCCAGTTTTCTGATCATTCTACTCATAGCCCTGTCACTCTTCATTCCATTGCTCGAATTCTAAGGCAAATAGGGACGAAACATAAAGCCTATGCGTTGTTTAGTGCCAACTGTTGGGCTTGGTCTCGAGGCATCGTGATGGCCATTGCCATAGAGTCTAGTAGCAACGTCGAGATAGTGACTATGTCAGGGAGGGATGTAACATTGGACCAGCTCAAAATTTACCTGTTGACCGAGTATGGTGCGTTTGGCGGTCTGCTCCTGCATTGCATAGGTGTGTCTCGTACATCTCAACGCACTATACTGGCTGATAGCCTGAATTCTCAGAGAAAGGGAGGCATGACTTACGTTGGCACCAGTATTGTACTCTGCGATGTGTTTGCTTTCTTTGCGGCTTCATTGGTCTCGGACTTTGGTTCAGACATGTCATTTTCGGTCCTCTCAACTGGGCACTACGCATCAAGGAACTTTGCATTTACAAGGACCGGACAGCCAACACGAATGGTCAAGACCACACATACACTATCCTGCCACCCGACTTTACAGATTTAATCCCCACATTCCCGGGCATTGCCACCCACCTTCTGGGATACAATTTCTGCGGGCCAAGTAAATATCTATATATCCTGGTTCCCCCGATTGCAACCTCTGGAGCAAGAGTCACATCAGTCCATATATTTATCTACGGCACTGTGGAGTTAGAACCAGGCCAGGAACAGTTGGCCTCTGTTACCGAGAGCACTCTCAATAGAATGGAATGGTTTCGATGTGCTATTCTTCGCCAAACGCAAGACGGAAGACTCATCGAGGTCTCTGAACCCGCTTGCTTTCCACTCAGCGTACAGTTTCGGAGCGAATCGGGGAGGCGATCATACGGCGCCGTGCATGTCATGGAACATCATCACCCATTGACTCTGGGGTTACGTCAAGGGGACTCGATAGCAATATGGGCCCTCGGAAGAGCTGGCTTTATCCACAAACCAGCAGGCGCATGGATTAAGGTAGGTCACTTCATATGCAAATACTTACTGGCATGAACGAGAGGACACACATTTAGGTCGTGACAAATCACCGGCTCGGATTCTTGGATTGGCTGGTTGTGACCAACGTGGCGAGAACGATTGCGGGACTTATCATATACTCTCGCGGTCATACTTGGCCAGAGATTGTCGGAAGATTTTGCCATGAACTGAAGCACCTGTTTATCGAGATTCCATGGTGCTTGAACAGTTTGTAAGTCAAGCTCCCTCACAATGTTTCCTCCGATGAATCGTTTCCCTATCAATCTAGTTGTAATGACTGGCCTTGGTCAGCAATCAACACGGCAGCATCACACTTACTTTCCACTGTCACACCGCTCCAGTTACCTGAAGATGACGGTGACGAGCACCCAGTCGAAGTGTCATTGTCTAACTTCATAGAACAACTTCTGTCACCCAACGGCGGAAAAGGCTCACCATTCTGCAGAGCTATAATACGCTCCATCTCTCTTGGACAAGCTGAGATTGATCTCTTCAAGATCATCGTTCTGCTAGTCACCCTCGATAACGTGAAGTATTATGTGCATATACGTCATCCCAAAGACGAGGAGTCTCTCTGGCACCATTTTATCACTTCCCTGTGGAGCTATCATGGGTTCGTGCAGGATACAGTAGTGATATATCGACCAGGAAAAATGCAGAAAGCCGCTTGGGACGCCTTGGATGTCGATTTCACAGCCGAGCTGTCCGATAATGATACTGCATCGCAGGATATTCTCTCGGTCGCCTTGCGTTTACGCGACTTCCGGAACAATTACTGGTGGTATTTCTGGCTCAATGAAAATTGGCAATGGCCCATATCTATCGTGAAGGCGGTAATGAAATGTGCTGGCCAGGTTGTCCGTGTCCAGCTGCAATGCGACGAAGAGCCGCTGCAGATTGACAAGTGGGAGCAAACTGACGACTTGCTGGGAGAGAAGGTGGAAGGGTGGGAATATGCGGAGGGAAAAATATATGGTAAGTGTCCCCAATGTCAATGATACTTTGCTGACCGCAGAGATAGGGAATGGAATGAAGGACGATATGCTTTTCTTGTTCGCGCATGCACGAGCGCGCTTCTTGATAGGGCCGATCATACTGATTTCTGCATTTCTTCATGTTTACCATCACTTCTAACCTTATCAGGTTCTTGCGCCAATGACACGGCTGCCAGTAATGATTTCAGATGGGTTTCCTCGGGTCTTCCCGGTTCTTTCTGCTACTTAGTCAGTAGGTAGTTTTGGCGTTAGCCGCAACAACGACATTGTCTACTCGCCGTGCCTCGGCCCTCGGGGCTTGGGTTTGGGGTCGCCTAACGGATGTGTAAAGGTAATATTTTCTGATACAATCACTGCAGTTAGACTGGTCACGAGCCTAGACTGCAGTGGTCACGAGTCTAGACTGCAATCGTACAGCTCCACAGAGCTCCACAGATTTCGATTAAGTCGGGAAAGCTTACATATATATAGATGCATCCGCTTCACCTGGTCAGCAACTTACATCTTCAGCTATTCCATCAACCTATTATACAAAGTTGATACAAAGACATGTCAGCCTACCAAAAGCTCGCGCTACGTGCACGCTCCTTATCCTTGATCGACGTGAGTACCTAGTACGACTCGGAGAAAGGCAATTTCACCAAGGTGATTATGACGTCGGTTCCTGAAGCTCGCCAGAACAAAAGTTGGGAATCTGGGACCTCCTCGCACCTCTCTTTCGTCAACACTACATATATCTCGAATCACAGATACCAAACCTCATGGACGTATGCAACATACCATGGCTTCGAAAGGTTTTACGATCGACTTCTCCAGTGCGTGATTGTGCATACGTCACCTTTCGCTTGACATTGTTCGCCTCGCCGTAGACAAATGCATCATCATCACTGGGGGCAACCGCGGGATTGGATACGCTTATAGTCGCGCTGTTGCCCATGCTGGTGCACGAGTGGCTATTATCTACAGGTTGGCCCCGAGTCGGGCATTCATATTCTACAAATGAAATGTGTATTTCAGGAGCTCTGAGGACGCGCATGAAGTAGCTGAGAACCTTGGGAAAGAATTTGGCGTGCAAGTCAAGGTTTGTGGAATGTTTGGCGGTTGACTTATTGCATTAACCCTCCCTGTTTGTGTACGCAGGCTTATCAATGCGATATATCCGATGCACAGAAGACAACCGAAACGTTTTCTCTTATCGACAGAGATCTCGGTCCGGTGACAGGACTCATAGCAGTAAGTGGAACGTTCTTCGGCCATGTCATTTCTTCCAAACGAGGGACTTGATATCACAGAATGCTGGCGTCTCCGTGGTCAAACCTGCACTCGAGCTGACCAGCCGAGACTTCCATAAAGTGTACGGTGTTAACGTCCTTGGTGTATTCAACAGCACCAAGGCTGTAGCAAAGTGAGTTCTATCATGAGGTAGTATTTTGCAAAGCGCGAGCCAAATGGATATGGCAGGTTGTGGATTGACAAGAAGTATGGCGGTTCGATCGTTATTACATCCTCCATGAGCTCTCGGATCATCAACCAAGTTGCGCCAAATAAGCCATTGACTCAAGTCTTCTACAATTCATCCAAGGGTGCTGTGTCCATCCTCATGAAAGGGTTGGCAGCGGAGTGGGCCACTCATGGGATTAGAGTGAATGCGCTGTCCCCTGGTTATGGTCAGTATCTTGCAATAATCCTGTTGGTCCCAACTTGTTAAACGTTTGATACCAGTGAACACAGATCAAACCTCGGGTATGGAAACTTCCGTCCTCGAGCATCAGGCAAGTACCATACCGCTCGGACGCTTTGCCGAGGTATGTATCAAATCATCTTGATCCGACAGGCGCTCATCGCCTCAAAAGCCATATGAGATGACAGGTCAGGCGATCTTACTCCTGTCCGATCATGCTAGTTACATGACAGGCGGAGAATATTTTGTCGACGGGTACGTGTGGCATGATTATCTGATGCACATCATTAGGTTTTGACGCCTTTTTGAACTACAGTGGTCACCTCATTTGGTAAACTCCGATACCCTCGAGGAGTTGTGCATTTGAGTGATAGATTGACATGGAGAGCAGTGCGTTAGGCTTATATGGTACCAGCCCGTTAGTTATTAGCCTAGTTACTTATATCATTCCAAGTAGTTCTACCGTTCAGGCCCAGGGCCCGGCTTCGACATATGCATGAAATTGGTCGATATAAGTATGACCCATCTGAAACAATACAACATCATTCAAGTATTTGGAAATAGAGAGGACGGATTTTAGAGAGGAGATCATAACCCGAAGAACCGCAGCATGAGGACCTCGGACTGGAGGCAGAATTCGAAGGCACTGCAGCCAGGCCCATATCTACATCAGTGGAAAATGTCAAAGAGGGAGGATTTTGAATTTGTGTTAGCTTCATTGCACTTATGGAACGGTTACCACGGGGTGTCGCTTCAAGTCCATGACTTGCACTACTTTACTCATCCTTGTGGACTCTGGGATATCTTTGAAGAGAACTGGTATATAGATTGCGGTAGTGGGCAAGTTTAAAAGTGGCCTAAGGAACAAACTCTAGCCTGCAAAATTTCCACGAGGGTGATTGATCATTTTGATCAACTTGCACGAAATATTTAGAATCTGCGTGATTCCGGACCGAATTGCATCTCAATTCAATCAAGCCTTCAGAAGCTTCAGGGACCAAATCAAGTAACACTGTCGAGGAATCTTAATGGTCGTACCGTTGTCTTATGGGTATATTGCATGGGTACATTGTATGCGGAGTCTCTGCGAACCCCTCGCCCTCGGAGAATCGAAGATGTAGGTTCAACGTTCATCCATGTTACCCAACGGTGTCTCGCTAAGTCTATGACCACATGCGTAAATCGAACCTATCTATGAACCTCAGCTCACCAGCCGGCCATTCTCTTCGCTAAATTCTTGGTCGGATTAATAAATGAATGACAAATACACGTTTTCTCCGTTGCTATATCACACAGAAAGAGCCAAGAAAGAGTCCTTTGTATGTGAGCTTGAGACGCCATTCTCGATGTCATCCGGTAAGGTGTCGGCATGAGTATGCACAGTTTGCTGCAGCGAGATCTGAACACCCCCATACGGGAATGGCGCAGCATAAATCGGCGGCTCGCTATTGGGTAGCCTGGGACCCACACGTGTCATCCACTGAACGTTCCGCGAGGAAGATATTGTGCCATTGGCGCGATGGGAATCACCATGAGATACGCCCAGACCGACGCGGACGATAACGGAAGAGAACTGGAGGAACGATGCCCGTGAGAAAGGGAGGAAGAAACAGTCACGGGGAATCAACATACCACGATGCCCTGTATCAGACGTAGGGTGAGCAAGTTGAGAAGATAAAATACACGGAACTCACGATGATCGGTGATATCTTGATCAATATGCTGTTAGTTAAGTCTTTTTGGAAAGAATAGCTAGACTTACTGAATTCAAAACGATGAACATGGCTGGAGAGCCAGAAGCACATGTTCCAATCATAACCACGAGTAAGGCTGAGTACACAGAACCTACCGGAGCATGAACACATATCAGAGAAGGCATTGCTAGAAATTTTACCAGATTCAACTATGATTGGCACCAAACGAGAGACCTGTTCCCCACCGCTTTTTGCGAAGGATGTAACTGCTTTTTGGATCTTTAAAATCTTGACTGCAATCAGCACTGAAATGCGAATTCAGTCTGGTCCCGGATGTAGAGTAAAAAACAAACATGTGCAGATCACGTTCATGGCCAGAGTAATCGAGTAGAATATCTTGACGCGAACAGAGAGAGCATCGGCGAAGACGTTTTCACCCGGAACAACACGGCTCAAAGTGTATACCAAGAGAACACCCATAGCTATATTACGTGTTAGTCGTAGTAGACGGATGGCAGAAGGAAACAAACCAATGTCCGCGATGAATAACAAGAAAGGGAAGGCAGAGATGAGGTAATTCCTACCCCATACAATGAATGAGCGGTATAACTGCAGAGATGCTCAGATTTTGATAACGGCAAGTTTAGGATGCGTACAATGAATGCATCGGACACCAATGTAACAGCAACATACATACTAGTCTTCAGAATGTTCTGCCAAGTGTCAAATGTCCCATAGTATATGGTTGGATAATTTGGCTCTGCCTCGTCTTTAGTGAACGCCTGTATATTGCGCAGGATGTCAACGGCAACGTGCTAGAGAGTTATTGATAAGATACTTCGACAGTGTCGAGTCGACGAGACACGCACTGCGGTGATGAAGATGAACAATGAAATTGCAGTCCCAACCAAGTAATCACTAGGTCGCGATTGCCTCTTCCTCAGTACAAACATGCATTGACTAAACACCATCAGATATACACCTATACAAGGATCAGCATGGGGCACATATAGAGATGGAATGACAAAACCGTATGCCAATGACTCCATAAAAACGCCAATGAGCTCAGCCTTCGGGGTTGCCAATGCCATGATACCTCGGGTTGCCTGCAAGTCGACATGTGGTAAGTAAGATTTAGGAACGCAAAAGGCATACTTTCGTGCTAGTGTGTCTGATCAGTGAGTCTGTCGCACGCGCCCCGAATTGTTACCACAATGAATGCTAGTAATCCCTTGTGGACACACGAAGCAGAAAGGTGAATCCACTCTGTATTAAAGCATTTGATTACGATAAACAATCTTGGGTCCAAAGTGTGCGCAAAGCATATTACACTTCCGGCAATCCCACGCACAAGCTTGCGAGCAGATACTGCGGTCATGAAACACCCCTTGGGAAACATCCGGCATCATGATGACAGGCACTTGAACGACGTTATTGCAATTATAAGTATCGCTATCAAGCAAACACGATGGCATCAATTCCTGTGCTAGCAGGTAACAAACACTTACACTTGTTGTGGTACTACTGGTACAAGTTGCAACCCATATCTCCTTACGATGAAAACATCATAAGACTTTAGTGTTGTTTGGTCATTCCAGAATTATAGTTCCCACGGCTACAAGCATTCGTGTCATCTAGTCGTCTTCGTTCTTCGGCGCTGCACCTTTATCAATATCAGTCACTCAATGCTAGTGGATTTTATACCGCAAACTTGAACTTGAATGTTCAAGGTTCATCTGATGGGTATATATAGCTATAGCTGCTGCGTGGCACCGTGCTAGTAAGGTGTGCCAGGGATATCAACCGACACTATGCCGCACACAGCATCATGGCATGCGGTAATTGACCAAGGTTACAGGTACAACTTCAACGGAAGATTGCGACAAGACTTGTCACTATGGCATTCGCAATGATCTAGGTGAGTCCTGTTCCATTTCTTATCAGATGTATACACAAATGTAGCCTAAATCTGCGGATTATCACCGCCGGTCGAGTTCAAACACACGCATAGAAGATCACTGGGTGCCTTACCTCTGATTTCATTTAACACCTGCTTAGATATCCACCCTACAATTGCATTTCCTGTTCAACTTAACACGGCCTTGGTACTTCCAAAGCCTCGACCTATCATTGTAGTTCAGGCCTATCAAAACGGATGGAAAGTTACTGGATTATCAGGTTCAGCTGTGCTTTTCCCTGCACGAATGGAGCTTCTGTGGTCGGATAAAACTCTGCATCGCCATTATTAGAAGCCTTTTGGTCTTTGCCAATGAGTTTCTTTCCAAGAATCCTGATGTCGAGATTCGGGGGTTGTCATCCACTCGGGCCGTATATGTCCCATCTTGCTGTGACGTCCACAAGTCCGCTTTTTTAAAGAAAAAAGGCATTTTCCATTTGGTGTATGCATTATACTGATGGATGTCTGCTGCTCCACGGGGCCATGTTAACACAGTGCGATTGGGTGCAGTGGGCCTGTCGTGTGGTCATGGGCAATATGCATGTATTCGGATCGCCAAAGCATATGACTGCTTGAACATGCCACGTCTGCACCATTCGTGGCACATAGTACTTGATAAGTTCGAGAACACTTTTGAGTGGCTGCTCAGATTATAAGACTTGTCGTTGTCCTTCAAATGAGCTTCAGTCAATGTTTGATTTCAAAGGGGCCTTCGACGTTGCATCGGGTAAATCCGACATTATGGGATCTTCCTTGACTTGGTACTACGATGTCGATTGCCTTCGAGATTCCAGCCAAGCGTGTCTTGTCTAGCACCCAGTTGACCGCATTTCAATCATCTGCTACTTACAATACCATCACATCGTACATCGAAGCTCTGAATGCTTCCGTGGTGGGTGTGAAGCTTACCGACGCGCACCCAGAATCTCTAGTGCGTTTCCTCCTCGAATTTTATCCTTACATCTAATCCATTGTTCTTGCGTAAGCTCAGGGGATAAACGCCATCCTCCGCTTGTTAGATCGAATAGAGCAACTGGCTCATGAGACTCCCCCAGTTGAGAACAAGGCATCAAGATTTGGCAATCCGGCTTTTAGGTCGTTCTACGACAAAGTCCAAAGTGTAGGTCTTGCAATTCTTCTCCCTTCGTTTCTCATACTTACTTCTACCGTATTCAAGTTGGCACCGTCGTTGCATGCCGACCTTCCCGGCCTAGATCAAAATGCTACACCCGAATTAACTACCTATTTCTCGCAGGCTTGGGGGAATCGAGAGCGCATTGACTATGGGAGCGGTATGGAATTGAATTTTCTTTGCTGGCTGTAAGTCTTTCTATAATTTTAATTCCCTTGATCCTTATCACATCTCACAGGATATGTCTAGATCGTCTGCAGGTTGTTACAGCAAGTGATCACACCGCGCTTGTTACTGTCGTGTTTTGGAGGTGCATTCTTAAAACATTTATTATGTTCATCGCTCATCCCTTTCAGATATATTCAAATCATGCGCATACTTCAGTCAACGTATTGGCTAGAACCCGCTGGATCTCATGGCGTCTGGGGTCTCGACGATTATCATTTTTTGCCTTTCCTCTTTGGTTCTTCACAGCTACGCGGCACGTCGCAATTAGTTATAGTGTGCAACGAGTCCTGACCTTTTCTACTGCAGGACACAAGTTTGTACGACCGAAGGCCATACATGATGCAGAGATCGTAGATGAACTATCGAAGGATTATATGTACTTCTCTTGCATAAAGTTCATCAACTCCGTTCGTGTCTTTTGTATTGCGTGCCTATTTGACATCTCAAGATTTGGATATAGATCAAGACGGCCTCACTTAGATGGCACTCGCCGATGCTGGATGATATATCAGCAGTGCGTGTTGCGGCCCTTGGTACATTACCCATCTAACTTGTGTAGGTGAAAACTTGGGAAAAAGTCAACTCCGGAATGATCAAGATGTATCAAGCAGAGGTCTTAGGGAAGCTGCCTGTCGTGCAACATTTCCTGTTTGGATCCATTCTTCCATACGAAGGACCGCCGCCTCCATCTTCCGACGAATCGCATCACGGAGATGGACATGCACACGAAGGATGGGGTGATTGTTGCGGTATACCCGTACCTAGTGCATTTGCGGCAGCCCAAATGGAGCGAGAGCCAGGAAAGAGGATCGAGGGTCCAGGCATCCGTCCCGTGCCGTTTGATTGAAGCGGAATTTGTGAGGATGGTTTCCAAGTCATGACAGTGCCTCCATCACGAACATCAGTAGGTTCAATACTATATATTACTCATAAACAATCTGGTAGGCGCTCGTGATCAGAAGTTGTAGCTTTCCATCATTTTCCAAGTTGGGGCCAAAGCTATTTCAATGGATGTGACACCACGTCGGCTTGATTTTGTTGTCTGTCTTTCGGGAATCGGAAATAACCTCTCGGGTTCGTTCGCAGGTACTGTGCGAAACTACTTGCAATAGCACCAGGGACTACCGCCAGCTTCGGGTGCTATTGCGTCATGCTGTGTTACTGCCGCAGTTGTTCAGTTCCAACTTCCAAGCAGTGTATCAGAGATGAAGGGAATGCGTGGATTTACCTTCATCGTCGATGCGTAGGACTGATAGTAGTGACGGCAATAAATAGGGGACAGAACATAACAACATGGTAGATGCATTAGTAGGCGGCGGCATCTTGTGCTTAAATATTGTACATATAGGCTTAGCCAGCTTGGATCTGCCCACCCACTCGGAATTCGGTCACAACTTTGGTGAAGTTTGTACTCTTCAACTTCCTTCCAATTCGACAGCTGACATATCCATATCCCAGTCCGCACTACCGTATAAAAGAAGATGAATGTTCCCCAGAGCGAGTCAACGTTCAGGACTTCACGCTACTGTGAAAAAGTCCATGTTCCTCTTTCTGATATGTGTTGCCTTAGCGCGCGTTACAAATGCGCAACACGTTTTCGCCCATTTCATGGCTAGTCTTTTAGACTCTCCGACTGTATATCCTGCTGCTAATCTCGTTGTATAGGCACAAAACTCGTATTCATATGCCGAAAGTGATTGGACGAATGAAATGACAACAGCTCAGAACATTGGCATCGATGGCTTTGGTGCGTCTTTCTTATGTCTCTCGTTCAAGCTTTCAGTCGCTCATGTACGGCTCATATTTAGCATTGAACATTGCCGCAAATGACTATGAAGTTGACAGGATTGTTGATGCATATGCAGCTGCAGAACCTCTAGGCTTCAAGCTCTTCTATTCCTTTGATATGTCAGACACTTGGAAGCAGAGTGACATGGTCAATATCGTTGCCAATCACTCGTCAAGTCCAAGTACATTTCTCTGGAATAACACTATACTTGTATCAACATACTCGGGGGAGAGTTACGGAGAAGACTTCTGGGCTGGCTTCAAGAGCGCACTTCAGAGCCAAGGCATCCACATCACACTTGCACCTGCGTTCACAACTTACCGTGACCCTTCGAGCGCTGCTTCACTCGTGTCTACGTTCCCCTCGATTGATGGGTTCTTCAATTGGTGGTCCTGGTAAGCGATGTCGTAAAGAGTACAATGATACTCTCACAAAATGTCTCGCTAGGCCTGCCGATGTTGGTGCAAACTTGACGACAGCCACGGATTTGGCCTACCAAGCAGCCGTCTCATCGCTCAGTGGACCGTATATTATGTGTGAGTAGTTTAGTCTGAGTTTTCGTGGCTTTGTTGACATTCAATCGAGCTGTCTCGCCTTGGCAATTTAAGAACTTCGGTGGCGCTAGCGATTGGGTACAATACAGCGATACTCTCTGGAACTACCGCTGGCAGCAAGCCGTGAATGACGTGAAACCTGACATCGTTGAAATCAGTGCAGTAGCCTTATTATTGTGTTGATCGCAGCTCATCGTGCTCTAGTAAGCTGGAACGATTATGCCGAGTCCCATTATATTGGGGATATCAATCCAAAAGTAACCCCTCATACCGTTGTCGAAGTTACGGCTCGAGTTGACATGCGATTTGTAGGTGTACCTTGGGACACAAGCCCCACTTTATGTCGATGGTTTCATACATGCTGCTTGGCGAGATGTAGCTCAATATTATATCTCCTGGTTCAAGACTGGTTCTGCACCGACTATTACGGTGAGCCATTTGCTGAATCGCTCTTCAATTTGATAATCTTGATTTTCTTTCTCCGTATAGAAAGATGAGGTCGTCTTCTGGTATCGGGCATGGCCCAAAGCCATCAAATGCAGTACCGGAACCCTACCACGCAATGCTGCATACCCTGAGGACGCCGTTTTTGCACTCGCGATGCTCAAAGACACTGCAACTATCACACTTGCCATAGGTAGCAACACAGTAAATTTCACCGCCGGTCCGGGTGTGACCATGGGTTCTGTACCGTTCCCTCCAGAGGATTCACAAGTTCCCTATATCGCGATCAGCAAAGATGGCGCAACAGTCGCCGACACCCATGGCTCGATGTATGTGAATCACAGCGGATGTACGTACTACAATTTTAATCCTTTCGTTGGGAGCATCACGGAGTGATGTATTGGTTAGTATAATGTAGTCGTAGACCACTGTATGTCATGCAAACTGCAATTGAGTGAGATCAGGGTGAATACACAAGCGAGAACTCAGGCCTGCAGGACCAGCTTCTGGCTGGTTGCGAGTTTAGAATACAAAGGGCAGTTTGTGTCAGTTTACGTGATCACCTCGGTGCGGGTCAATGTCAGAATGTCTTTATGTAATTTCGTAAACTAAAACACATGCGGGTTATAATGCAACGTCCAATAAAAAATGGAATATGAACCCAACAGCAGAGCAAGTAAAGAACGTCCTATGGTAATTAAAAGAAAGTCGAAAGAAAGAGTAGGCATTCCCTGTCGCATAAGTGTAGGTTCGTAATTAGATCCACCATTGAAACATAGCGTTCTGATCGCGTTCTGGTACTATCTAGAGAGTCTGTCCGTCCGTCTCGTGTCTAAATACCACCGTCCCATTTCATGCCTGTCTAAGTAGCACCCGGTCAATCGCGGCATTGATCGTCCCCTTTCGTGACGTCAAGTCCATCCCAAATCGTTCTTCGAGCTGACGCCGTATCTCGCGTTTCGTTACAGAGTTGAGGTCGGCAGTGCGGAGGATCTCATGGACGGCATAATCAAGCTCAGCATCACTAGGAACACCTGGTACCAAGTCCATATCCTCATGGCTGCGCGTGGTCGGTAGAGGCATTTCAAGATAATTTGTTGGCGGCCGCGACGGCATGGGTTGGTACAACATGCCAGCGTCGCTCATGGGCCGCAGCTGTGACATTGGTGTATTGCGACCTGATTGATATCCAGGGGGTGGTATCATGCCAAATTGAGATGGCGCAGGTGAATGACCGCGTGGCTCGTAGTAGGTCTCGCGCCCGTATAACGACGCAGTAGCTGATGCAGCATATCCCTCTTTGTGGAATTGATTGGGAGGTGCCCACGAGCCAATACTGTGGTTTGATTCCTTGTCCCAAAGCTCGTTCTCCTGTAAACCAGATCAGTAGCGTGTCTCTAAAGGATCAAAATTACGCACGTAATCATTCCAAGACTTGAGAGGAATGGCACGCGGGTCGAACTTGCCTTCGTCCTAAAGAAACTTCATCAACATCGTTCCAAATAATAAGGACCAGAAAACACGTACATGAACAATCATCTTCTTGCCAGATTCACCCAACACAACACGGGTAGCACCCCAAGAGAAGTCATCCATACGCCAGAACGAATAGAGCGGAAGCATAAGAGAAAAGATCGGGATAGCCAAAATGTAGAAGACCATCCATCCAACCATGTCCCACTTGCGCCGGAGGATAAACACAAGGGCTTGTAAACCATATACGGCACCGATCATGACAAGCGAGATGACAGGGAGGGTCTCTTGCTTGGTAGCAACTTCCACAATGAGATACACAATCTATAACTTCAAATCAGAAACCAAAAGAAATCAAAAGAAACTGGACGCACGTAGCCGACAGTGATAGGCTGGATGATAGTGGAAACCAAATCGATCATGACGACAAACCGCATGGAGAAACAACAGAAACCACAAAGCTGCTCCAAGAACATTAGCTCTCCAAGGTTGTGAACCGTCGAGTTGATCCAACGACGACGTTGTGAGAGTAGAATCTTCCAGTCATCAGGCGCTACGGTAAATGCATGGGCATCGCGAACGAATTGGGTCTTGTGCAGCGGGAAGTGTTTCAGGAGGAGCGTGGTGAGGTATCGATCTTCTCCGAGATGCAACAAGTTCTTCATATGCAAGGTATCGACGCGATTCTGCGAGTAGTCCTGGACCATCTGGTTGGAGATCAAAAGTGGTTTGTGGGTATCGGGAGTCCGCAAACGATACAGGGTGAAACAACCAGGTAAACAGGTAACAGATCCGAACAAACTCTCGAAAGCCTTAGCCATGTGATGCGAGATGAAGTACTCGTAGACCTAGACATCCATTATAATTTCCAACCACTTCATCAATCTAAAACAAACTTGCCTGCATCATGGTGATAATTGACTGCTTCGCGTTCGCTAGCTCAGTCTCACCGCAAACACCAAGCACCTTCTTGTCATGAATACACCTACAGAAGAACAGACGTTAACCCAAAATCCCATAGTAACCAACAACGACTTACGCAGAGATCAACCGGTTGACAGAATAGGGCTCCACCGTCGTATCAGCATCGACCGTAAACAGATACTCAAAGAACGTCGGGTTGACACCAATCACATTCTTGATCTGGTGGTACATCTCCAGCTCGAGTGGGTTCATGGGCGTACTAAAGTGAACCTGCGCAGCTCGAGTATAAGCGCTAAATCCACCGTTCTATGAAAGACCCTCACCTTGTTCAGGAAATGCATGATCACCATCTGAGAATCACGCTTGCCACGGTTACCAGGCCGCGAACGCTCAGATGGCTTGCCTATCTTCACCACGACCAAGTAAGGAACGACGTGCCCAGCGCACTCATACAGACCAGAGTAGACCTTGCCCATGTTATGCTGCCTCGCACCCTCACCCAACGAAACGAAACTGAGTGGCTCGGGGTCGAGATTAGGATCAGCTCCTAGGATGTCAAGCACGATGCGCGGCGTGGGACGGTCATTCCCAGAACCAACGATATTCCCATCACAGATAACAAGAATAAGTTTCCGCTTGTCATCATATTTGAGCTGCGCCAGCGAGTCGATGGTTTTCCGCAATGAACTCTCGCCTTCTGTATAACAAGGAACCTGGCAGATAACGAACTTGTCGTGGTCTTCGGGCGCACGAGGAGACGCAAAGTTGATGGAAGCGATGAACTTGAATCCGATGATGCTGACCATCAAAATTGACAGTGCGAGCAAGATACCCTCTGCGAATTGGCACTGTGGCGAATTACGGTTGTCCACCATACCGATCAAAAACAAGTTGCGGAGACAGGTAAGTTGGCTCTCCAGCAAAGCACTATTAAGATTGAGAGAATCAAGTTGCTTCGTCAGATCCTGCCCTGAGTTGTACCTGAAAAGGTCGACGACAGATGTGTCCATGAATGCAGTGTCGATGCCCGTAGGAAGCTGCTCGCCATATGGAGCTTCAACGGCAGGTCCGTACTTGACGTAGGGCGTAAGGTCGTAGATCAAATCGTTGTAGATGCCGAGCGAATAACCAGAGTTGGCCATGTCACTGATCTCCTGTGGTGTGTAACCCATGTATCCGACGCGGTTGTTCCATCGCATAATGGTCATACTCTCAAAGTACCAATCTGGACGAGAATCGTTGGTGTAAGCGCGGAAGTCGTGGTAAATAGCATTAGGATCGGTGTCATTGGCAGAGCTGAGGGTAACGTATGGGCTGACGGAGCCAGTCACGCCATTACACAATGCAGAGACCTGAAAATTGGTTAGAAAGAATCAACTCGTGAACGAATCCTTCTGACCTGAACGGGGAAGATCGCGTCTGATGCAGTACCGCCATACGTCTGAAGGATCGTCTTGACAGGCACAACACTGACAATGCGCTGATGCGTGGACGCAACAGTCGTAAGATCGAACACCTCCCCCCGAATCGAGGTATACACGTTATTTGGTGAAGCAGTATATGAATGTGACGCCAGTTCGGTAGTGCTAAAAACATGCTCCGTAGGGCAAATGATCTCACCCAGGAAGACGATGACGAAAACAGCGCATGAGCAGAAGAACCAGATGATGAAATTGATTGCGAGCTTTTCTCTCCATGCTTGTCGGATATCTTCACGCTTCATTCGGCCGATCCACCTAAGGAAGAGAGAGGGCATCCACCATGTCAGAGCCCAGCACACCGCGACCCAGCGACGACGCGCAGAAGATTCCTTAAGCACTTCAGTCGTCTCGCCGTCTCCGATCTCACCAGGCAGTGCTTCTTTCACCATGAGACCCTCCTTGTCCGCGTTCTGGAACATGTTGCGAGAGGGCGCATAGGATTCAGTGCCGTAATTGGAGTTTGAGTCGTCTCGGTTACTTGTGAGGCGGCTGCGGTTGTCAAAGTCGTCGCTACGGAAAGACTTGCGCTCGTCGTACTCGTCTTCATACAGATCAGCGCGCTGGAAGGGGGATGCATTGGAGACGAGAGGAAGAGCAGGGTCCGAGAAGGCGTTGGCGAACGGCGAGTCCTCACCATTATTAGCACCAGGTGAATGGTAAGGAGCATAAGGGTCGCCGAAGCCACGGATATCAAGTCCAGCCTCAGCCTCAGCATCACGAACACGGTTGCGCTTCTGTTCCTCAACATCCGATGCACGAATACGGTCCTCGAGCGAGTGAAACGCCGTTTGTGATAGGAAGACCTAGAAAGATATTTAACACGTGCCTGAGCTGCGTATTCAATGCGCTTACCTTGTATTGCCCAAGGACAACATCCCGCTCCTTCAACGATAACGCAGTCCGCGTTTGCTCAACACGCTCCCTTGGAGTTCCCTCCGAGATGCCCAAAGCCAAAATCGGATCCCTATACCTCTGACAAAATTCTTCCGGCGTCATCCCCACCTCAAACACATTCACATTGCGCTTCGCGATCTCCGCTAAGCCCAGACTGCGCACCTGGCCCTTAACAGACCGACCCTCGAGCTGGTTGGGTAGCTGCGAGTCATTCGGGTTAATGCAGAAAACGTACCAGTTCTGCGTGTCTCCTAGAGTCTCGAAGAGCGTGTCGAGCGCGGAACGGAACTCGCCTGCGACACAAGGTGTGCCACTCCCAGCGGACGCAGTGATATCGTCGTCTTCCCGATCCTGTTCATCGACGCCACTTTCCCGCAGCGTGGGCATGCGCTTGATTGTGCCCTTGCGGCGAGTGGAGGGAGCACGCATAGGCTTGACGGGCTGCTGAGCAGCAACAATGGTATCTTCGTTTTTGGGGTGGGCTTGTGTAGCAATAGCCTTGCCCGAGAAGAGGCCTTTGACGAAGGGGTTCATTGATCCAGCACCCTCCGCGCCATCAGAAATGCCCGAAGCTGAGCCACGAAGAAGGGAAACGAAATCAGGGTTAAGAGCATCGAGGTTACGGTCCAAGAAGCCCTCAGCGGAGTAGGCGACAGGGCCGTTGAAGTGATTGACGGTGAACGTGGGGAAACCAGAACGATCTATGACACCGACTTTGAACGACGAGTGGTTGCCCCAGCGTTTGCCAAAGGCTTCCACCATCGAGTGATCAGTCTTTTTATGCGAGCGGCGAGCCTGATCATCCATGATGTGGATAAGACCACCCGGCTTGTTTTGAAGCAGTCGCACGCACTCGGAGTTGTCGAAGTAGGAGACAGTGGGAACAAAACGTGAGATACCCTCATTCTGATATTCGTCCACGTGAGCCTCAAAGATACGTTTCTGGACGAAGTGCTGCAAGCGTTCGTTGGCAAAGTTGATGCAGAACTGATCAAGGGAGTTGGGGCGACTGGTCATGTTCTGTGGTCCGGGGAGGTCGAAAAGGCCAATGAATGTGTCGAAGTCTTCACGGCACAGCCGCTGGTTGATATGCTCGTTCAACCATGCGAAGAGAAGAGAATACAACGTTTTTGCGAGGTCATCTCGGTTATCAGATGCACCATCGGGGTCAAGGAAGACGGTGCAGAGCTCCTTCTTTACAAGCTTAGTCTTGTAGGACATTGCGCCCTCCAAAGCACCCGCTTGAACACCCAAGAATTCGGCAACAATGCCAAGGACATCTGTGTTACGCACGACAGCAGCGTCAACGTCACGACCACGGTCAACGGTAAACTCAAGATTGCCGAGGTGGAGAATGGCAGCGAGAAGTTGGCAAGTTTGAGCGACGTGTCGCTTGGACAAGCCAATTGTCTTGAGAGCGACCTTGAGCTGCTCAAAGCGGTTGGCGTCATCATCCCGAACACCGTTTTGGCGTGCTGGGATAGCACCACGCTGACCGAGATAACGGTACTGGGTTTTATCCAAGAGGTGGAGGTGCTGGCGCTCTTCCTGAGTTGCACCTGCCACGAGGTAGTAGAAGATGTGGAAGTTGCGCTCTCCGGATGGCACGGAAGATACGCGGTTGCGCTCGAGGTAATAGTCGAGAGTCTTAACACCGGAGAGGCGCCCACGGTCAGTGAACTGCAACTCTGTGTATTTCCCGAAGCGAGAAGCATTTGGGTTGAACAAAGTGCGGGCGTTACCAAAGGACTCGATGACAAACTCTGCGGCGGGTAATTGGGTAGCGAGTTTGGAGCCTTTCTTTCCTGGATTGGAGACGGAAAGCTCAAGAATGGTCTTTATGGCAAGTCTGCGGTTCTCTGATTTTCCGCTGCCAGTCTCACCGCTATAATGAAAGCGGTTTTATTTTAGATGATGTAATGCATGTGTTGATGGGGGTCACTTACCCGATGAGAATAGACTGGTCCTGGGCAGTTCGTTTCATGTGATAGTAGGCATTATTTGCGAGCTGAAAAATATGAGGTGCTAATGGAGACTTGTTTTCCGTTGTGTCACGATAGTCTGAGGCATATTTTTGAAGGACGGAGTCGCCGTTGGAAGACACATACTTGTGGGGGTTCACGGCGACAAGGGAATTGGTACCGATGTTGGTGTAAATTGATTCAGACATGAAACGCTCGCGAAGACATGAGACAATGAGATCCTCTGATATAGAAGACAAGCCAGAGAGGTCACTGGCGGCCTCAAGCCTCTGATGGAGTGACATGCCAGCAGACGGGCGGCTCATGGCGAGCGCGTTGTTAAGCAATTACCCTGCTAGGGAAGGAAGTAAGAAGAATTGGGTAGGAAAGAAAGGAAAGAAATGCTCTGGCAGACACAGAGAAAGACGAGGTGGATGGAGCAGGGAAAGAAGCGAATGAGACCCGTTGAACGGTTTGTAGCTGAGCAAAGGGAAAGTGTCCTATTTCCAGCTAGCCTATGGTTTCGGGTTTTCTCACGACGGGCACTGCTCAACTCACATGGCGACACGGTATCACACAGACTAGAATAATTGCTTCAAAGTTGTCGTCGTCGTGGGTAGTGAACTAATAATCATTGCAGTGCGCAGAACCATAAAGATGTTTGATTCAAGTCTCTCTCAAATAGAGTTTCTGTAACAGACACCATGTGGACCATCAACATCCGTGGAGGAACAGTGACTAGCAGATCCTCGCCAATCCATCCTCAGTCTCCGCACTGGCCCTCTGCAGCACACTGGGCTTCCTCCCTTCACCAGCTCTCGCGGCTGCAGCACGCATGCGCTTATGTTCTTGTTCAGCGCGTAGCGCATGAAACTTCGTCACATCTCGAGCTAGCGCAGGAGGAATCCCACCCCTCGGCGGTTGCCCATACCCACAAGACACCCGCGAATTGGCTTTGCGGTCTCTGCTCTTGCTCTTCGCTCCTGTGCGTTGGCTTGGGGCCAGTACGACTCGTGTTCGTGGAAGCTGTGCTGGGGGATGTGTCGATTGATTTGGTGCGGCTCTCACGTCTGCTGGCCGCGTGGCTGGGTATGGATTGACATGCACCGGTTCATCAGATGCCCGGGGAACGCGGTGCAAGGTTGAATTTGGAACTCTTGAATAGCACGTCAGATCCTCGTAACCGACCTCGATGTCTTCGCAACCACTGGGAGGTATCCATCCAAGCATCGGAGAGGCACTCCACTGTACGGGTGAATTTGGCTGAGTGATATCTTCCCCATCTTCATCAAAGTAGTTGAGGTAAACATCCATATCCTCGAAGGGTGCTAGCGGTGGCTTCTTGATAAGTGCATCCTTCACGACCTACAAAGTACTTACCAGCAGGTTCATCCCAGCTTGACACCTCTATGCCAGTGTACTGCGATGATGGCGCAGAAACGTTGTCCTTGTTCTCTTCTATTGTTGCTTGATCCGGAATAACTCCAGGATCGGAGCACAAGATGTGCGCGAGAGACATTACGTTCGGTCGACGCAAGGGTATGGGCTGTACGATTGGATGCGCTACAGCTATCGCCGCGACCTCCTTCTCATTGGCCTCGTACTCTCTCACAATCTCCTCCAGTTCATCGAAGCTCGAAGGACGCGCTGGCGAAAGTGTAGTACGAAGCGATCTAGAAGCTAAAAGAGTGGAAGGGTTTAAGGAGTGCATGATATAGACAGTACTGATCATTAAAGAGAAGAATACTGGAGCCAAAGCCCCGTACAAAACGATAGACTTTAACACAACTGGTCAATGTCAGCCCAATGTCAGCCGAGCCATGTCTGTTGCTTGAACAATATGGGTCATCATATCTGGACATACATCAAGGCCTTGTAGTCTAGAGGTACGATACTTGCTTTGGGTGATCACAAGTGCAAGTGGCCTGGGTTCGATTCCCAGCAAGGCCCAGATCTTTTTGACAATTTCAAGTTCTCACTCCGAGTATGCGCGCACTCCACCATTTCGTTATTTTCGTAACTCGTTCGCTAAAATCAATTTTGCACCAATTCCTAATTAAGCTACTTCATTTAGCACATTCCACACATTCTATTATCATATTCCAAGTGAAATCCATTGGGAAATTGTAGGTATCTAGTCTACTTACGTCATAAGTATGTTGTCACTTGCCGCCACTGCCGACGTCGGACATTGAATTTGAGCAGGCTTTCGCGTCTGCCGAGCGGACTGTAACAGCTACTTCACATCCATAGGCCAGAATCCATTTTTGTTCATTCACCGATACTTCGTCGGGCGAGATACCCCAGAATGCTACTGGACTGCGCAATATCGACTGATTCAGCGGGCGAGGAAAGGGAGCAGAGCGTCGAAATATCGATGAGTATCAATACCAATTTCTAGCTGTACAGTAGATATCAAGTAACAATTCTTGTAGCTATATTCTGACAACAGAGCCGAAGAACTCGGTTGATAGTTCGGCGGCTTGTGTTAGTGACTTGTGCTATGGCCTTGGATGACAGTTGGGCAGACATAGTGACCCATTGGTGCTTTACGACTGGCCGCTGCTGCAATGTGACGGCAGTTTCCAACCATATATGGTGAGAACGGTGTCCGAAAATGAGAAAGCTGCGCAAGTCTAGTGCCATTCTGGGGTATCTCGTATCATAATAGGCGGGACGGTACCCTTTTGTTTGGCCAGCTCGAACAATGGCCGATCGATGTGAATGTAGCTGAAATTCGGCAAGTAAACAGTCATATGTGTACTTGTAGGGATACTATTGAATTTGTCCTTCTTCTAGCCTTCTAATACTAGCGCATGTCGTGGGCCCCAAGCAAAGTAAGTTGAAAAGTCTTGTTTTTTCATTGGCCAGAGGTTAGGTTAATATTATCATGAGAATCTTCAATCCGCTCAGCGGCGGCTGGCAAACAGTTTATCAGTCCGTCTATTGACGGCTTGCCTCATAGACGGGCTGGTCACGAGCCCGATATTTGAGAACTCGTGTAGTCAATCGGGTATCGGCCCGGACTAGTGACTTCTAACTGGTTGCGTGCCAGGTCACTAGTATCATCATAAGATGTTGGACACCAAATCGGATAAGTACAGCTCATCATACCGATTCAGACATTTAATTCTCCTTCATACTGTCTTATTCCATCCCACTTGACATTGTGAGGATGGAAACTTTCGTCACAAGTGCCAACTATGCTGCCGGTGTCGTCACAGCCGCATTTGTAGTGTTACTCGTCATGTTGTATAAGATGTCCCCCTTAGCGGGTAGGAAGGGCATCCCGCTTCCTCCCGGGCCTCCCGCCCGTTGGTTCTGGTGCAACGCCTTACCTGCTGTAAAGTGAGTTTCTATCCGAGATATCAGAAGCTGATGCAGATAATCCACTCAGCATTTGCCATGCACTGACCGACATGGTTCGAGAATATGGACCAATTGTGTCGTTCCGACAAGGTAGTCAAGTGATAATTGTTATTGGCAGCATTGAGGTATATTGCCCATACCTTGAGCTTCCTCCGACAGTGACCAGACATCGGTCCCCTTAATAGGCAGCCACAGACATCATGGAGAAAGAGGGCGCGTTACTGGTAGATCGACCCCGGTCGATTGCCGCGGGTGAGATGCTCTCAAATGGAATGCGTGTAGTCCTGGCTCGTTACGGATATCGATTACGACGCCTTCGCAAAGCAATACACACCCATCTACAACCAAAAGCGGCAGAGACATACCAAGATATGCAGCGCGAGCACGCGATGGATTTTATATTGGACATGCTGAATGACCCGGAGAACCACCAGAAGCACGCACATCGGTACGTTAATATCAAGACCTTTTGTGATCTTTTCATAGATATGGTGCCCAAGGTATGCAGTATCAGTCATTCTTCGGGTGGCTTATGGAAAGTCTGCGCCTACTGCCAACACCGATCCGGAAATTGTCCGTATCCGCACAATCACTGAACACTTCCAGGCTGCAATTCGCCCAGGAGCTTATCTCGTCGATCGTGTACCTTTTTTGCGCTACTTGCCCGGTTACGGAAAACAACTTTATGAGTGGCATAAGGAGGAGCTAGAGCTCTACAGGCATCAACTAAGCCGCGTCAAGAGTGAAATGGTGAGGAGCTCTCTCTCTGAATAAACGTATGTCACTTATGTCATGTTGTACCCAGGATCAAAACATAGCTGGCTCATCTTTTACCAAGACACTTTTGGAGAACACAGAAGGACACCAACTCTCTACAGATGAAATGTCGTATCTTGCCGGAACACTCTTTGCGGCGGGATCTGATACAGTAAGTCGGGTAACTTATAATCTCCGCGAGCTTACTCATTTTTGTTGAGACCGCTGTTGGAATTACCGCTATTATCATGGCTGCGGCGTGCCATCCATTGGCTCAGGCAAAAGTACACGAAGAGCTCGATATGGTCATCGGGTCAGACAGAGGTATGCCAAAGGGGTATGAAGAGGTTGATTTTTTTGATCAATCTTGTGTGGCAGCACCAACATTTCAAGACTCGAGCTCGCTCCCTCAATTACATGCGTTCTTATTGGAAGCCTTGAGATGGAGACCTATTGTCCGTATAGGTGAGTTTCAAATTCAGCACATTCCTGCACGATGCTGACATGCGCCTCAGGATTTCCCCACCGTGCAACTAAGGATATTTTTTGGGTCAGTGTCTTGAATTAGTTATAATCCACGTTCTCATTCTAGTCTGTGTGTGATCAGCAAGGATACTGCATTCCAGAGGGTGCAATAGTCTATGGGTGCCATTGGTGAGGTGTTGTTTTGCGGTGTACATCGCTTCACTAAGCGTGCTTTTCAGGACTCTTTCTCGTGATCCGATCGCCTTCCCAGATCCTGATGTTTTCAATCCCCAGCGTTGGCTTGATTCAGAAGGCCGCCTTAAGGATGATATGAAATTCATCGTATATGGCTTTGGTAGACGGTAAGTCATGCCTACCTTTTTTGACACTGATCGATGAGGTTCATGTGTCATTGAAAGTGTCTGTCCCGGCATGCACCTCGCAAATCACTCATTGTACATCAACATTGCCCTTCTCTTGTGGTCTTTCCGCATTGCTCAACGACCTGGCGCCCCAATCAACACGCACGCTTTCAGTGATGCGGTTATTTCTCATGCAGCGCCATTTGAAATTGACGTTATTCCCCGAATGAAAGTTGCGAAGCTGACAGAGATGATGACGATAAATGGGCGTATGGATTGAAGACATCATATGTATAGGAATTTGTCTCCGATCCCCTCGCTTTTTCTTCTTCCGAGGACCTCGTCTTCTGGAAAATTACTCCTTCAAAAATGTGCAGTCATTGTTCACCAATCTGGGTTCTGTATAATCACTGCATGATCTGGGGCTTGCAATAGGAATCAAGTAAGAATTCTTTCGTTCTGTCCATTATGATGTACCATATGTAAGGAAGTGGATTTTGGCGCTCGAATAAGTAAATGCGGTTATGTGCCCACCGCCGACCCCTTGGTAATGTGGAGATCCAGTCTGACAGGGGGTTTCTGAACCTCGAGGACATGCGGATGAAAATCGACTGTTGACTTTGGTAGGGAATGTACAGTACTCAGTCGAATGAGTTGGACATCTTTAGGATCAATTATCAACATCAAGCCATCAACTCACCATTGCAAGAGAAATCAGCGACGGCCGGGAATAGCATTAGTCGCCATCTCGATGAACCAATACACTTCAGTTTCTTACTACTCAACACTGCCTTTCTTCCTGGACTCTGGCTGCGACGAAGGACAGTGCGCATCATGATGGACGGCTGTTTTATCACAGTACGACTCGGTCGGGCAATCATCTAAGGTGAATAGCTCACGACTCGCGAAAGTCTAGCGATACAGAGCAATAAGACGTAGATCCAAGCGTTGGAAGTACGAACAGCATGGCAACATCCATTAATACACTGGAGTGGGGTATGCCTGCTCTCGCACCGGATGATATGCGAGGAAGGATGGGATCCGATGGGTTGCTCTTCCCACACAACGCACTCTAAACTTATAACTCTCTACCGGCAAACTCCACTCTAAACACCGCTAAACACTGCAGCCCCCGCTTACGCCACATATTCAAAGTCAATCCACGTTGGTTTACCGGCGAACACTGACTCCAGTGAGAATTTCTCATTCACCTGCGTGTCGGTCAAGATATACTCTTGGGGTAAACGTTTCGACGTGCTCCCTCCAGGACCTGCGAGCGACATAAGGATCCGACACCGGCAGCATATATAAGGCACAAGGCTTACCAGACGAACGATACTCTGCGAAGTATGCAGTTTTTGGAACAGATGTTCTGTCATGAACAAGTTAGAGATCGGTGTCATTATCTTGCAATCGTGCTTACTTGTGGGACCAGTGTATGAAACCATTAGGATGAATGCTCTCATCCATATATGTGCGCAAATATACGGTGATGGCCAGGGGATTCCACGGGCGTCCTACATAGGGAAGAAAGTGCCTTAGTACTATAATTACAGTGTATTCTCCATTTCTAGCTTACCGAGGTAGCATCGGCTATCAGTGACGGTGGTGCTATTTGCATCTGGGGACTGAATAGTGAAAGAAAATAACAATCAGATCAAGTAATCACTGTAAAAAAAAGACTGACCCGAATGATTTTCGAATCGGCAATGAATGCCCCATTCCTGGTGCCTTCTGTACCTGCCCATGCTACGATACCACCACCACAAGCTCGGTTGGCCAAAATGACGTTTTGGAACCAGCTATTCCAATAGTTACTCAGGGTGTTTATACATACATTGATGCACCCTTACGCCATTCCAGATCCGAAAAGATCTTAAAACAGTGTTAGCAACTGCAACCTACACGAATCAAGGCCACATGACTCACAATCAGCTTGACCGTATATTATGGTGTCAACAGCATATGAGTATGCGTCGACGCCAGTGTACCATGTATCCTGCCAGCTAGCAAAGGTGCAGCCATAGAAGGAAACATTTGCATGCATGAAGGAGCCAGCGAGAGCTTGAGAAATCGAGTACTTGGCCTGAATCGCTAAGATTGTACAGATGTGAGTCAAGAAAGACGTCAAAGCTTACAGCACGATTTTCGAAGTCGATATTATACGCTTTGAAGTCAGTGTTACCTGACTGCTGTCCAGAGGGAGGTGCAACGGTGAGAGTTGAAGTGTCCTGGTCTGTCAACCCATGCAGGACGTATAAATTGTACCAAATGTGAACAAGGTTGCGCTGAGAAGCATTTCCCGCCGGGTCGCGAGCAGTGGTAGGATCAAGTTGGCCCTATACAGAAATGTCTTGGTGATTAAACTTCACAGATAAAAAGACAAATACCAGAAGAGTGAGTGGTGCGGACCGCGTAACATGGACCTTTTCAAAGTATTCTCCCGCTCCAATCAGAATTATTGCGTCGCCTGTCTCTGGTCTGTGAATATCAAGACATGAAACCGGACAAATTCTGGCTGGTACCCACAGGGACTCCACAGCAGCTTGGACAGTTTTAAAATGTGCTCTGCTATCTGTGGGTGACACAAACAGCGTTCCATCTGGGCACCCAGTCAAGGGGGAGGTTTCCGCATTCTGTTGTAATTGGCATGCAGAATAGTTCGGGGAGAGGGCATGAATCTCTACACCAAAGCTGGCCAGAAATGCGTAAAGCACTGCAAAGTGTGTCAAATATAGCCGCATTGGTGTGATGTTCAGTGAGGGAGTAATGTTATATGCCCACCATCGCTCGCCGCACTTATAAACTCTCATCAAGAAAATACCCACATCAATTTCCAAACCACGGGGTGAGTTTGGTGGTCCTTTGTCCGACACTGAATCCCTACGCCGACGCAGCGCGGGAGAGCATTCAAGTCAAGATTTGGGCAGACTCATGACGAATGAATTGTCAAGGAGCCGGTCTCCCAAAGCAAAACCGACTGACGAATAGTCATGTATTGAGCCAACCCTGATGGCTTGAAGAACCGCCGTTACTACTCGGGCCACGGAAATTTTGATGATGAGGTCAGACTCGTGGTGGACCGCGTGGATCAACTATCACTATGATCGCCGTTATGATAATGTATACTCACACCACACCATGCCTGCCAGTCCGCGGCAGATGCTAATAGTAAAAAGCGGGAGAATGTAATAAGATGACAAATCCAGCGTGATTTATTGCGAGAAAATCGTTGACAACTACTATACCGCCATATACGGTAGTACTGAGATCGGCGGCGACGAAGTTCGGATGTTCGAAAACACATGAGGACGTCGGTAACGGAACGACTATACACCCGTAACGATTGATGGTGCCCTCCTGTCGTGAAGGTGCTGTCGCCTCATATATCATGGCAGGGCTACGCCAACAAGAGTCAAATTCTTCACTCACAACTGTCTCCACACGGACTTGTGTACCATCAGTCTTTGAGCTGCAAAGCTCTTTCTTTCGCTCTATTAATACACCGCAACAACGTCTCTTCCGAGATTGCGCCGCCTGACTCAGTAGTACTGATAAGCTCTCCTCGGTCATCTACGATAACCGTCAACGTGACGTCCATCAGGGGCTCTTCGAATGCAGTGGGATCTGAGAGAACGTGCGATCTGGGAGTAGAGGATCAGTGCATAACTTTGAAAGAGCGAGAAGAGAACGTACTTGTCTAACACTCCAAAAGACGACGAAGCAAAATTTCGAGTCAATTGCACTGGCGATCGAGTTTTTCGCGAACACGTCGTGCGCCCAGTTTCTTCGTTGTAGGTGGCTTTAGGCAGCGTAGCTAGTTCGTGTTATCAATTATGTGGCATGCCTCTAGCACGTTGAACTCACTACTTCTGAGGGCGCCCAACATGGCTAGCAGCGCCGCGTCAAACACATTCCCATCATAATTTATACATGTGCAGTCCACATAAAGCGTCCAAACAGCTTTTCCGGGGTGGATGCACAACGAAGATAATGAAAGCACGCCTGAGCTGTGTCAGGAAAGAAGAAAAGACAAGAGTTCAAAGCCAAACAAACACATAGCGCGATGACCTACGCGACAAGAGCTTCGTTTAGTCTATCAGAAAGGACTTGAGCTTCTTCTGTCGGAGGACCTGGTTTGAATTTTGGAGAACAGATTGCAGGCAAATCGATGTTGGGTACTACGCAAATTTCGAACCAATCAGCTCCTGCTGTTGTGTGTAGAAGGAAGGAGTGGAAGAATCACCTAAAAAACCTTGTTCAGGGTGATCGAGCTCGGGCTCTGCGATTTCCGCCTTGACGCCACAAACAATCGTGGTGTCTCCCATACGCACAAGAGCAGAGCCATCAGCCGTTGATATCGATCCTGCAGCAAGCACATCATGGCGTAAGCACCAAAAGTTGGATAGATCACGTACCGACATTCACAGAAACGTTGCGCCACTCATCGAACGTCCGTCCATCTGGCCTGATTTTCTCGGCAATGAACCTTTCGAGATAAACGCGAGGGTGTAGTCTCTGGAAAATTTGAGCGCGCAGAGTTTCATCTGCTGCGGAGGAATTCGTGACAGATGAGGAAGACATGAAGGGGAATTACATATCATTCGATTTGGAAATTTCAGAACAGGTCAGAATCGCTACGGTAGCTTCACTCTATTGCAACGTAGCTAGCCAATGTACTGTACAACATGTAAATCCTTTGATAATAACTACAGTACAGATGAGTAAATAAATGATTGTGGTAGTACTACAAATGCGTAGTCGTGAAATGTCATTTGTGCCCAGTCAATAAAGCAGATAAAGAGAGAACAAACAAAAAAATACAGTGAAGGTCGAAGATATAGCTATCACGGCAGTAAGTTATCATAGCCGTTAGAACACAAGAGAATGCAATGGTAAAAAGAAACAAATACAGCAGCTAGCGAGCCTTTACTCGCCAACCCATTCCCCACCATTTGCAAGTCTGGCGAAGAGGCCTTTGCCCTCCACGAGACTCTCATACGTGCCTTGCTCGCGCACCTGGCCATCCTCGACGACAAGAATACGGTCGCACATCTTCATCACGGGAACCTTGTGTGTCACCATGATAGTAGTCCGCCCAACCTTCGCAGCTCGTATTGTCTCCAGGACAGCCGTCTGGTTGGCAGGATCGAGCGCTGAAGTACACTCGTCCAAAATTAGGATCTTGGCAGGTCGTGCGAGTGCGCGTGCGACTTGCAAACGTTGCGCTTGTCCACCTGAGATGAGAGACGCGTTCTCGCCGATGAGTGTGTCATAACCCTGTGGTAATGACATTACAAATTCGTGGACGTTCGCTGCACGAGCAGCGCGCTCGACATCTGCGTCGCTCATTCCATTGTCCTCGCCGACTCGTCCGTAGGCAATGTTTTCTCGAATGCTGGCGTCGAAGAGGTTGGGGGTTTGGCTGACGACGGCAACATGGTCGCGAAGATAGTTGATATCCGTTGCACGAAGTTCATTGAGGCCCACCGAAATGGTGCCCGAAGTAGGCTCGTAGAGGCGTTGGAGGAGCGACGCAATGGTTGACTTGCCACATCCAGAAGCACCTACAATCGCTACACACTCTCCATCTGCAATGCGCATCGACATCTTATTCAAGACAGAGACATCAGGGTTGGTGGGGTAAGAGAATGATACATTGTTGAAGATAAGATCGCCCTCGATCCTCGGACGGAGGATACCCTGAGACTCGGAGCTCGTCGTGTCTAGCTTGATGAGCTCGTGCAAATCGTGCGTGGCCAGAACGGACTTGGCAATCTTTTGAGTAAAGGACATGAGTTGGGAGCCGATGGAGACGGTGAAGACGACGAGGTTGAGGACTTGACACATCTGGAGGTACGTGTACGTGCCTCTGGCGATCAGCACAGCGCCAACGTAGAAAAGAAGGGCCTCTGCTAAGTAGATGAGAGCGCTGGCGACACCATAGGAGCACCCCTCGACGAAAGCGCCGCGGACCCCAGTGGAAAGGCACTGTGAGGCAGCCTTGTCGAACTGAGCCTGAAGAACAGGCTCAAGAGACATAGCACGGATGCCACGGACGTTGAGAACAGACTACACAACAAATAAGAACGAGAAACATCAGGCAATGTCAAAAACTTACTTCGTAGTACACCCTGGCAACCTCCTCACGAGCCCGCTTATTGCGTACCTCGCATTTTGCCACAAGGTTAGTCTGAAGACCCATGACTCCAACAAACACAGGCCCAATAGCGAGCCCAACGAATGTCAATTGCCACCCCCAAGCCATCGCCCAGAGGAGGCCAACTATCATCATCGCGCCAACAGCAACAATCTGGCCTACCACGACAGCAATCAACGTACGAGCGTCATCGCCATCCTTCACGATGACTTGAGTGAGTTTAGCTGCGCCATTCTCGGGACGGTCAAACCAGCTCTTGTCCTGACTGAGAACACGCGAGAAAGCGATGTCGCGGAGGTGAGTGACCCAACGCATAGCGGAGGTTTCCATAAAGAAGAATTTGGAACCAAGAAGAAGCCCGTCAAGGGCTGCAATTCCGAGGACGAGACCACCGTAGGAGTTGATCAAGCTGGCATCTGAACCACCAGCCGAGACCAGAACAATGAGTTTGGAAAGGAGGAATGAAAATATGGGCGTCATCGCCCCGCTTAGCAAGCAGATGGTGAGCCCGACAAAAACGATTGGCTTGGTGGGAATGGTGGGGTACACAGCGCGCAGAAGGGCGAAAAGGCCGGGGGCTGGTGAAAGGTTAGATTGGTTTTGGGTGTCTTCATTTCCAGACGAAGGCACGACGATACTCTGTAGGACGCCATGATACTTGCGCTCTCTGCGCTCTCTCCTGTTCGCAGCTTCCTCGGCGCTGCGCTTCAATGTCTCCTTCTCAGTCTCGAATTCCTCGTCATCTTCGACCATGCATACCGGCTCCGGGAAAGAGAAGCTCGGGCGTGAAAATGTCGGGGAGGTAGGGGTGAACTGCAAGCTAAAACGGTGGCCGCCGTATGTGCGAGGGGGAACCGTGACTTCGGGAATGAATATCGACATACTGCTCGGTCTCCGTTGTCTCCCTGCTGCACCACCCTTGAACTCCGGTATTTCTTCTATGGGTAACGCACTAGGGGGGATAAATCGACTCATCCGCCAGTCCTTGTCTTTCTCTGCTGCTGTAGGAAGAGGTGGTGGTGTTGTACTCGATTTCGTAAGCTCCGCAACAACATCGAACATCCAGTTGCCAAGCGTTGCCGTGACGGGGCGCATGCCGCCCAATGTCGGGGCTATGCTCATGTGTCGTTCGTGAACTGGGAGCTCTTCTTCCTCTTCTTCTTCCTCCTCCCCTGCGAGGATCGCTGCGACTGCATCGTACCCAGGAAGGTCGTCTTCAACTGCAAGCCCGCCTGTACGAAGCATGCGAGCAAATTCGTCATCTGCGTGCTCGAGGTCTGATCGAAAGCCTTGCTCGACCACGGAACCCTCCCGCATGACGTAGACAAAGTCAGTCTCTTCGATTGCAGCAACATCATGCGTAATGATGATTGTCGTGCGGTCCTGTCGCCATCTCCGAATAGCAGCCAAAATAAGTGCGCGAGTCGGGGGGTCTAATGCGGATGTTGCTTCATCTGAAACAAAAGAACATAACTAAGAGGCCAAATAAACGAGAGAAATGCAAAGCTTACCGAGAATCAATATCTCAGGGTCACGGATCCGCGCACGCGCAATTGCGAGCCTCTGACGCTGTCCACCACTCAACTGAATGCCTTCCGAACCAGTACCGCTCAATAGCGTATCGTAGCCTTGGTCTAAACCAACCACCCAAGACTCAAGCATCGCAACTCTACACGCTTCTTCTACTTCTGCTCTACTAACGTCCTCCGATCGCTTGCCTTTTCCCACTGCGCCAAGAGCCACGTTCTCGTGAAGGCTTCCTGGGAAGACAGGTGCAGACGATGCGCCCTGCGCTACGCCGGCTATGCAGCCCGACACGTACGCGGCGTCAATATATCGCACATCCTGCTCGTCCAGACAAACATAGCCAGAGTCCGGATTGTAAACGCCCATCAAGATTGCACCGAGGGTGGACTTTCCGGAACCGCTTGATCCAACAATAAATGTTGTCTCGTGTGCGGGGAGGTACATGGTTACATCGCGGAGTACCTGAACGTCCGGTCGTGCGGGATATGCGAAGCACACGCCAGTCAGGCTCAGTTCGCCGTAAAACGACTTTGGTTGTATTTTCCGGATTTCTTGTAAACGTCGCGTTGAGGATGGTTGATGTGCTTCGGAGATCATGCCTGCGAGTTCTGCAGCCGCGACCTTGCCTTTCATGAAAGTGATAAGAAGGGGTACGGCCATTTGGAGGTTGCTCGTTGCAATAAGGCATGCCCAGAAAACGCTCATGACTTGACCAGGTGTGTTCTTGCCTTCGCGAACAAGGTGAGCTCCGAACCAGAATCCTTGTACAAACATTGCCATTGTGACAAACTGGCTCAAGCCACATGTGAGGCCCCAGATTCCTGCAAGTCCATTCGCAGCTGCGCTTACGCGTCCGAGCACACGGGAAAGTACCCGAGTCTCGTGTGTAGCTGCGTTGAACGCTTTGATGGTGGCGATTGCAGACACGGCACGCTCGACGACGGTGGCGGCACTTGCAGTAAAGGTGCGCTCACGAGTAAGGAGAGGACCCGCCAGAACTTGAGAGAATGCCTGAATGATGATTAATGCGGGGGCGGCTGAGAGAATGACAAGGGTGAGGAGCGGTGACCAAACGAATGCGAGCACAAGGCTCGTTATGGTGGTGGTTAGATATTGAAGCAGCTGACCTGCTGCCAGTGACGAGGCTGCGCGTACGTCGTCGGTTTCTCTGTTGGATTTATGAAAAGACACTCAGAATTAAGCGCTCAGACAGATAAAAGAATTGCTAACCTAGCAAACTTGGCCATGAGGCCGCCAGCGCCTATGGGGGAATCTTCGGACATGTCTTGCACTTGGCCCGCAGGTGCAGACCCGTCGACCCCCATCCGGAGATCGAACCATGACATCTCCTTGTTGACAACAGACTGATACACGAGCCGTCTAAGCTCCACGACATTGTGCTCCCCAGTAGAAATCCACAAGCTACTCGTGATGCTACTCATGACGAGCGCGCTAATACTGAGTGCTATGAGTTCAATTGCTGCAATGCCCACACCATGAAGTAGCGCATCCTTGGCGGATTGCGGTGGGTTGGGTGTCAATGGGAAAGCGGCAAAGGCGTTGAATGACTGCCCAACGGCATAAGTCATAAGGGGAGCGATGGCGCCGGTAGCGACAGAAGACAAAATGGCCGGTGTTAGAAGAACCAGCTTCCTTCGCGGAGTGAGGAATGAGAACAGCAGCTTCGTTGATGGAACAGGTGCTGCATGACCGTTAGGAATGTCGTGAATTGATGTTGTCTCAGAGACATTGGAGTCATTTTTGATATCAAGTGTCGACGAAGAAGCTGAATGAATTGTTGACCGAATTGAAGGATCTGATGTTGGATCATGGTTCTTCATCGTCGTTCTACGCGATAAAATCGCCTCTGCAATCGTCTGAATGGTATAAGGGAGAGAAACGTCGAAAGCCAGTCTGCCATTCCCGCATTTTTGTTGTTTCAATTGTGGCTTTAGTTCCGCTTCACTATTGTCTTCCCACGTGGGAAGACAATCACACAATGGACGTTGAGACAATAAAAAATGTTATGTAATCAGGTACAAAGCCTTTGCACAACAATGGAAAACAATGGCCTATTACTTTCTACCACTATGCTGCGCACTGCGCTCTCAGATCTCAGCTCCCACTTATTGTGTGCCAAGTATGCGATTATATTGCAGCTGAGGACTTTGATCCAGTGTCATCTATTATTGCGAGTGGCAGATCTCTCAAACAGGAGGCCTTTTCATCTTGCGCCATGAGAGCGGTGAAATATCGATTCTGTCGCGTGCGGACAGATGGTCCATATACAAAGTTGCCGAGTGGGTACGCCTGGCTGGAACGGAATACACACCACGAGCAACCCCCTTGCTCAGCTTTTCACTCACTCGGAATTTGGGTCGCAGCACAGACAACGGTTGCAAAATTTCCTGCTTCGATTGTCGAGAGACACTTAAGATAATCAGGTGTCAAATGATTGTCTCAACAACAAGACGTTGAGTTTGCAATGTGACAGCACAGAATGAACAAAATCAGATATCCAACAACCTCAATAATTCGCAACACTAACGATCTTCTCGATACAACCGACGCATGAGGGGCACCGATTAAAGCGGTGAGCTACTAGAGGATCCGTGGCATCCTAGCTCTTCCTCAGGCCAATATACGGATACACGCGAATAACAGGAAGACAATGACTGTGTGCCAATGTACCACTACGTCCTGTGATTCGATAGCTTGGACGGTATCTGGCAAGGTGTGTGGCGATGCGACGGGATTTGTGTGGTTTGCCTAAGAGAAATAAGCATCAGTTGTTTTATTGGTGACGTGGAAAGGTAACCGACAGTGTGTTTCAGATGGCCCGATACCAGCGAGGTGGGCCTTCCCTCCCCAGCGCTTCCTTCAATGCCTTGTATTTTTCCTCCGGCGGCACGTGGGTTGGTAACTGCTCCCAAGGATCGTCACAAGCGAATGCAATGCACCAGAAGTATTTGCCCTTGGGAGTTTTCACTCGACGAAAGCTGGTGTAAGGAAGAACGCCTGTCCGTGCCATAACATCCCTCGATCCGAGGAGAATCATATTACTTGTGTCTTCGGGTGTCTTGGCGGGTGGATGACCCACATCAAGGGCTCGTTGCTTCAACCAACTATCGCTAACGAGATATCCATAATATTTTACCATGACTGCGATGCGTGAAGAAGGATTAGGGTACAGACAGGTTTCCGACGCAACTGCAAGCTCTCACCTTTGATTTGTGATGGTGTTTGACATCAAATTACATAATATTGGCGTATACTCAACTCTAAATTTGACATTTGGCTTGCTACTGACCGGTACCCGTGAGTACTGGGTACTGAGTACTGACCCGTCATCTCGTAGCAACGCTGGCAACTCATTCATTTAACTCATTGAATTCATGAAAATGAACCACTGCGATATGTTTCGTGCTAGATGAATGGCTGTAAAGATGGCGCACCTCCACCATTGCAGCAATTCATCCGAGTTGAGGTGGTTCGAAGTTCGAACGTTCAACGAGTCTGGTTGTAGGTCTGAATTATATTATGACCGTGACTACTGAAAGTCCTTTCGACAGTGAAGCATCGTACGTGCATTTACGAAGATTCCTCTGCTTCCCTCCATGTGCCTAACCGTCATATGATTGACGGGGAACCGCGCGCTTCATTATCATACTTCGGAACATCCCATGAATGGTTCTGCCTCAGGGATAATTTTTGTAGGACCTTGTTTCACTGCCCTGGATCCATCAGCCGTATACGGCATGGCAAGCTTTGGCGCCAGATCAGATCATGTTTCACTGTCAAAATTGACGCCTGCAGCACAGTCAAGCAAGTCCAAGTCATATACTTCTGGTGGCCATTTCTCTCCTTTCTCCAGTTGCTGATCTAGTGTTTCTGCAGGCTCTTTGAGAATCAAGGATAGTGTGGTAAGCTCATACCTTTGATGAACATCTCGGTAGATTTTAAACGCCTGTCTCAGGGACTTGATTCTGTGCCACCCCGGGCGCCGGCGCAACCATCTACACCTTGGCATCCGATAAGAACGTAATTTTTGGATGCCGTGCAGAGCCCCAGCTATATATTTCCACCATTTCTCCCTGCGTACTTTCTTATGTTTCCCCCGGCTCAAAACATGGCAAGCCCATTATCACGACCAAGTCCCCCACCTGTCGCAATCGACCTTACGACCAACGAGTAAGTAGCAAGCTAGACTCAGTTGTCCATAACACCCATGAATACACAGGAATGCAATCCAAGCCTTCGACCTTCTTCAGAATATGTAAATATCAACCAATCGGCATGGTATACTTGACATCTGACTATATTGTCTCAAAGGTCAAGCACCCTGAAGGAGATCCGGGATGCACTGAAGCTGAATAACGCGAATGAGGAACGTGGAGGCCCCGCTAAGAATATGTAGATAATAACCAACCAGCACAGCAAACATGACGTCTAACTATATTGTTTCAAAGGTCAGACACCCTGGAGCAGCCCCTGGACAATGGCCAGATCAATTTGGATGATGCGAACAAGAATCTTGCGGCATCCATCGAAGGAAGCCCTGCTAAGAATATGTGAATATCACTGCTCACCAGCACCGTACACTTGACGTCTGACTATATTTTGTCACAGGTCAGACACGCTGGGGCACATTCTCGAAGTCCTTAAAGGATCAAATATCGCGGAAGAACGCGGAAAAGATGACGATTCAAAGTTTTGGGCGACATACAAGAAAGTTTCGACTGAGTACGATGACGACTTCCTCGAGCGGGCAAATGATGATATGGGCATTATTCTGACCTTTGTGCGTTTCTTTCTACGTCTCTCGATGCTAGTCTCACAGGAGTATTAGGCTGGTCTGTTCTCAGCCGTCAACTCTACTTTCATCATCGGAATGCAACCTAATCCAGGAGACACTACCAATGCCCTCCTCCTGTATCTAATCCAGCTCACTGTCAATGGCCCGAATTCCGTACCCGATATCAACACTCTTTCGTCATCTACACTATTTCCCTCCTCGACCGTCTGGATCCAATCACTTTCTTATGCTAGCCTCACATTCAGTGTCTTGGCCGCGTTCGGAGCTGTCTTGGGCAAACAGTGGCTAAACTCATACAAGGTAGCTCGAGAAGGAGAGACTCTCGAAGAGCGCGGCATAGAGAGGCAGATGAAGCTAGACGGAATAGAATATTTCCGCCTGCAGACCATTTTGCAGACATTCCTGATACTACTCCAGATGTCGCTCGTGCTCTTCTGCCTCTCGCTAAGCGCCCACATTTGGGTCCTGCAAACCACGATATCCAGCGTCATCATCTGCGTTACAGCTTTCGGTATTCTATTTTATGTCGGCACTTTCCTCCTGTCGGTGTTGCGTCTGGACAGCCCTTTCCAGACACCAGCCTCGGAAGGATTGGCACCCATCTTCCAAAAAATTCTTCCACACAAATTCAAATTCACTCCCAAGTCTGACGTATTCGCCAAATCATCTGCCATTCGCTGGATTCTAGAGACATCAACAAACCCGGACATTGTCGAGACTGCAGCTGCGATTATACCTCGCATGCAATGGCGTCCCAACCTTGATGCTTCAGCAGCCTTCGCACGTTTACGCCACAACTTCATGGCGTGCGAGGATAAGGCAGAGCTATATTTGAAGTATGGCAAGGCCATAGCACATCTTTACATTCAGCCGGTGAAAATAAAGAAGGAACTCCTGGAATTTCAATGGAATAATAAATTTCAGGGAACTCAAAGTCGTTTCATTCGCGATGCGTTCATGGCTGGACGGGCTGCCTACGAACGGCTCAAGAGTCCAGAGAAAAAAGATGACGAAAAGAAGCATCAGGCCGATACGCGCACTGCTCTCAGAACAATGCTTGTCCACGGAATGGACAAACAACTTTCACGTCCGGATGATGAAGCCTTGATTTGGTGGGGTAATCTGCGCTGGTATGTCAGCGCAGGGGGTGAACCCAGCTGTGAAGAAGAAGAATTTGACTGGCTCGTCGATTACCTGGAGGGCGATGCAAAAGACGATAAAACAAAAGGCGACGCTTTGCTTGCGCTGAGCGCCATGCAGGGACTAGGGAGCCCTACCAAGCAACAGTCCTATATCAGCTCGCTTATCCGCTGTATGGGCCCCACCGAACCTCCCCGAGTCCGGCACACCTCACTTAGAGCTGTTTTTGAAGCTCGAGAAGCACTAGCTTCGATGACAAGTGCCTTGATGCCAGAGGGTGTCGACGCACAACTCCTGGATAAGCTTTCTTGCGCTCTTTTGACTGCTGTGCGTCAAAATAACAACGTCCATGACACTGGACCCGACGCCTCTTTCCACGAAGATAGAGATACTTGCTACCTCGACCTCATCCGTGCTCTGATAAAGAACGACGAGTGGTATCAACGTCTGATCCGTGACGGTCATCTCCGCCGGTGTATTTCTCTAGTTGACAGAGTCAGTCACCAACAGCGTGGCTGGTATTCCGGATTCTGCCTTCTTGTGATCATCGGGCACATCAAGTCGTCACATAAGGATCTTCCCTTCAGTCCTGCTGAAGAGAGGTGGCGGTCACTCATCGTACACGCATGGTCCACAGTGCAATATAACATAGAGGATGACATCGTCATCGATGGAATACCAGCCCTTGTGACAGCAACGGGGATGAATTTGAAAGCCTCGTATGATAGTGTTCCAAGGGGGTGGTTCGCAGATTGCGCTGTAAAGCTGCAGGAGGTTTTGGTCAAATTGCAGGAGAGACAAGCGACCCTTGTGGAGGGTGGTGTAGCTCGTGCCAGAGTTGATACCGCAATACCCGATGTGCAGGGTCTGCACGACGAGCTGACTCATATGGTCAAGAAACGGAACACATCACAAGGACTTGGCTTCGGGATCGTGAAAGACATGCATCCGTTACGGGCAATTAGTCATGGCCGGCCACCCACTCGGAAATAGGCGGATTAATAATGATAGCGTATCATAGTTTTTCAAGGACTCCATTGATCATTTACTGCAACTTGAACATATATTTTACTAAGAAATTGCTGAGTGCCGCAGGAAGAGCCCTACTACTTGGTAAGGAAGACATCATTACATCAATCTATGTTACTAATAAGTAGTATTAATGATGATACACAGGTATCAAGCCCTCTGATGAGCCCCTTCATCCGGGCGAAATCCGAGTCTGTAAACCCACGAAATCACCGTAACTACAAATTTTCAAACTCAACATCTCAAAACCCCCCGTAGGCAGAGTGATTACGAGTCCAGTCCACCGATACCCAACGCCATAATACAACTTGCTAGATGGCAACAGCGATTCACTTCCAACCCATTGGATTCATAACTGGTATGAACCATCGTGTGGCTCGTGCTACACGCATCGCTGCCTCATCCACGAATGGTGGGGGTGGATCGAACCCTTGAGTCTGGTTGCGGCTTCAAATATTCATAAAGTATATTTGTGACTATCGAAAATCATTTTGATAGTGAAGCATCGTGCATATATCTCTGAAGATCCCTCTACTTTCCTCCTTGCGTATGTTCCTGACCTTTCCCTGTATTAACTAGCACTAGCTTGTATATTTATGGAGAACTGCGCGCTCATCAAGATACTTTTTCCGTAGGACCTCGTCTCACTGCCCCGGGACCACCAGCCGCCACAAAATTTGGCGCCAGATAAAAGCATACTTCAATGTCAAAATTGGCGCCAGCCCCGCGACTAGGTAAGTCTGAGTCATATACTTCCGGTTATCATTTCTCCATCCAGTCACTAATCGAATACTTCTGCACGCCACTGGGAATCTAGAACGGTATGGTAAGCTCATCTCTCAGGATGAGCGTCTCGGAAAATTTCAAACGCCTATCTCAGGGACTTGATTCTGTCACCTTGGGCGCCGGCGCAACCAACTACACTTTGGCGTCCGATAAGGACGTACTTTTCGGATGCCGTGCAGAGCCCCAGCTATATATTTCCACCATTTCTTCCTCTCTACTTTTTTCTGCGTCTCCCCCAGCCCAAAATATGGCAAGCACATCATCACGGCCCAGTCCCATAACTATCACTACCGACCTTCTTATCAACGAGTAAGTAGCACGCTATACTCAGTTGTCCATAACACCCATGAACACACAGGAATACGATCCAGGCTGACCGTGTCACGAATATGTAAATTTCAACCAATCAGCATGGTATAATATCTGACTCTATTGTTTGAAAGGGCAAGTACCCTAGAGCAGATCCGGGATGAACTCAGGCCGAATAATGTGAACGAGGACCGCGGAAGCCTAGTCGAGGATATGTAATCATCACCCAATCAGCACGTATACTTGATGTCTAACTATATTGTCTCAAAGGTCATACATGAAGACCCTAAACAATGGGATCGGGCCAAGTAGCGCGACGGAGAATCCTGCAGTGTTTATCGAAGGAAGCCTTGCTATGAATATGTGAATGTCAATTCATCAGCACGGTTCACTTGACATCTAACTATATCTTGTCACAGGTCAGACACGCTGGGGCAGATTCTCGAAGTCCTTCGAGAATCTACTATTGCAGGAGAGTACGGAAAAGATGACAAGTCAAAGTTCTGGGCGAAATACAAGAAGATTTCGAATGAGTACGATGATGACTTCCTCAACCGAGCGCACAGCGATATAACTGTTATCCTGACTTTTGCACCCTTGGCAGCACTTAAGCGCCCGTCTCACGATCTATCAGGTGGGGTTTCTATGTTGCAGCAAACCCACCTGTGAGGTATGCCTCTCCATAGAGGCTCCCTGTAATTGCCGCAAGAGGTCCATGCCCTTTCCTTAGTGTACTGCCTCCGTACTCCCAGAGGTTCGCGAGGGTAGGTATAAACCACGCGAGGCCATGCGGCACCCTCGCTGTTTAAAATAGTTAGTTCATATGTTTTAGAATACATGTTTCGAACACAGTGAATCTCAATACTATCATGATGGTGCGACAGACAATATATTTGGTGTGAAAGGGACAGAGACACTAACAACTCAAAGAAGACATGAACATGAAAGGGACACGATAAGACATCCAAACCACGAAGAAAATACGCTCGTTATCCCTCTCTATCAGGCCATCTCTACTCGTCATCCCCCGATTATGCCGGTCCTGATATTCGCGAGTCACGGACAGGCTTGTATTGTGCTCGAGCGTGTGGGCGGATGGAAGATCGTGACATTTCAGACAACGGTGAAGGGACAAAGTAAGATAGAAGGCAATATGTGATGCTGCACTTGAATCAACAAGATCACGTGCACAAACGCTGTGCCATATCAATGGATTAGTACATGCCGTGACGGGAGGCTCGTGAGGATGCAATGGAGGTTTGCGAGGGTCGAATAGAGGCTCCTGTAGTGATGGACAGGTCCGGTTCGGTTCGGTCCTCAGGCAAATTCTGAGAACCGCGAACCTGACCATAGGTTCGGTTCTCCCAGTGAGCAGAACCATGGACCGGACCATCGGTTCGGTCCAATAATGGTCTGGTTCTGGTTCGGCGAGGGTTCGAACCGAGAACCGAACCATCCAAAATAATAAAAATTTCGTCAAGAAAAATCATATAAACGAAACATGCCTGACAACAGAAGTACCAAAACTAAATGCTACTACTAGTACTAGACCAGTTCACCATCCTCGTCATCTGTGTTGTCATGGAGTGCGGCAATCAACGAATCCAGATGTTGCTCGGCGTCACTAGCGGCAGAGACGTGGCCATTGCGGTATGCACTCTTCAACAGTTGCAAGTTCTCGAATACATCCTTGTTGAGACGGTTCCGTCGTTTTGTTCCCGTTAGTCCACCGCTTGAAAAGGCACGCTCCGATGCTGTGCTACTACCCTGGATGGCTAAATAATCTCGGGCCATGCGTGAAAGTGTCGGAAATTGCGACTGATGGTGCTGTATGAAGTTGATGTAAATGAACTCGCAATGATGAGAAAAATGACTTACACCCCACCAACCCACAACATCCTCTGTCTGCTCAAGAGGACTATGGAGGTATGCAGTAAGTTCAGCACGAGGCCTAAGCTGGGTGCGATCAGATGCTTGACGTGCTTGTACAGCAGCAAGGACCCAGGAACGGCCATATTGCGCTTGCCCAGGTGGTGCTTGTTCGACGTCTGCATCCACAGGAGCTGAGACGGGGGCAATAGTATAGTACTCGTCAAACTATCGAAACATGTCAGCAAATATTGGCTTCAATGGTCAACAAATATTAAACATACCACTCGTTCGAGATCTTTGAGACCGACTTCGAAGGATTCCGTATCCCACTGATGCTCGGAATAGGCAACCTTGACATTAGGATCGAGTGCTAGACAAATAAAGTATGCGTTAGTAGCTTTTGTTTTATCATACCACTTTGCAACATTGTTCAATCCCTTGAGAATAGCATCGCGGACTTGTGAGAATCGAGGAAGGGCTGCCATATTTTCCCAGGACTTCTGCAAAAACTCGAGGACTGGAATTGTCCGCCAGACGGAAGGATCGGACGAACTGGAAAATGTTTGCGTGGCGCTCGCTGGTTCCTGTGCAAGTATTAGTAATAAGTACAATTATTGATTGAAAAAATGTCAGTTTGTTTGATAAATAACCTTGAAACATTGATTGAGGATCTGAAGTGTCGTCGTCAAGGCATCGGAGTCGCAGATGAGTCCATGATATCAACAATCTGTCAAAGTAAGTGCGGATCACTTGATCTATTCTTACTAATTCAAAGACTTTACTACTAACGGTTCGAACAGGTTCGAACCGGTTCTGAACCGGTTCTGTAAGTCTGCATCGTCCTCGAACCGAGGACTGGACCAATGGTCCGGTTCCACCTGTTGCCCGAACCTTGAACCGGACGCTGGTCAGGTTCGGAAAGGTTCAGGTTCGAACCGCGGTTCAGAACCGGACCTGGCCACCACTAGGCTCCTGAGGGTCACATTAATTTTGCGAACATCAGAGGGAGGCTCGAGAGGCTCACAGATCATGTTTGTTCCTGCAGCTGCGAACTGAAAAGCTCATCGATGTCTCCTTCGTCCTCGCTAGTGGCATTGCTGACTGCGTCGTCATCATTAATAGTGCCGTCCTTGATGGTGGTGATCTCTGGGACAAGGTCGCTGTGATTGGGTTCAGTGACCGGTGAACGTTGCTGAATCGCCTTCAACCTCCAGGAGGGTGGCGCAAGTGGGACTTCTACGAATACACGGAGTCTGCGCCGATTAGATGACGTGGCACCAGATTTTGAAGGAGAAGTGTTGCCCAGACGGGTCAGGCCAAACCTATCAATCCGTCCATTGGCAAACCCTCGTCGCCCACGAGTGTGAAGAGACTTTGCGATGGGCGCTTCTCCAACAATGACAGGGACACGCGAGGCCGTAAGACTTTTGAGGGCGTCTGTTGCGACAGATTTACAGGTGAGGGCGTCATTCTTGAGGGCATCCGCAAGTTTGAAGCGCTCATGGATAGTAAGGTCGTGTATACCCTTGCTTTTTGCAAGGGTTGAACGTCTCTCGCCGGGCATAAGGATGTCTTCTGGGTAGTTTTCGAGGATACAGCCACGACGGGCTAGAACGGTAGGTAGGGTCTTCCACGGGAAGTTTCCCCCTCGTCCTTCGAGGGTCCCTGTAACATATTTAGCTGTTCTACATACGATCTGACTGTGACACTTACCGAGAAGCGCTGTCAACCCTCCAACGATGCAAGGTATACCTTCGAGGAGCCTCCATGCCTCAGGATCACGGACCTCTCGCTTCTCCAACCATTTGTCCAACACCTCCTGCGCATCCACCTTGTAGCGTGATGCCACGCGTTCGAGAATGTAGTCGAGCTGGCTGAAATCCATGAATTCAATGAATGTATAGAAAGAGGGAGGAGTGTAGAGGAACCACGTCAATAACACATTGAGAAGATGTGTGCCCCGGCCCCCCATCGATAATCGATTGCGTTGATGATTGATGGCCTCGTTGACAATCAACAGAAGACATCGGACGAAGTATTGGAATGCCAAATACCTTCATATATTATGGGCACGCTGCATAGTCAGAGGCACGGTGGTGAAGCGGTAGTGGTGTTGTGATTTTGGCAGACTCTTAAGTTCGATCCTTCGATTATGCATTCTTTCATCTGTTAATTTTTAAAAAAAAAATTTTACTACGGCATCCGCACTCAAGTATTCCGACTCACACCCCACCTTCGACGGTATAGCGAAATTAACCAATTTACAATAAGGACCGCAAGCATTGAAATTCAATTCGTCGTTCAAGCCTCTTCTCCTTAGCGGGGTATGGGTAGTGGTTGACGGATGAGGTCAGTTGAAGCGTTTCTTTTGAAGTCGGGTCCCTCAAGAGATTCAATAGTACTATAGAGAGGGATTAGTTTAAGAGGCTGTAGGAGGAATGAAAGGAAACATACCGGCCCTTCTCTTTGTCGAGTTTGTCACCCATGTTCTTTGACAACTTCTTGAATTCGCGTTTGGACTTTGCATTGTCGGTGTCGACCATTAGGTTTTGCAAGTGCCAACAAAAGCAAACCAGTTTATTCAGAAGGAGGCACTACATTCAACTTGAGACAGCGAAGCATGGGGTAACAAAATGACAGTCACTACACTAAAAGGTGAGAGAGAAAGGTATCAGCGGCAGTCTGCCTACACTAAAGGGCACGAGAAAAATGTTAGCAAATACAAGGAAAAAGGTATCAGCGGCGGTCTGCCCATCTATTGGTATCTCCATAGTACCTTTCATCATGACCGCGCATGTCTTGATAGTAGAGGTCTGATGGATGCCTGCGGTCATCATAGCGGTCGTCATAACCTTCAGCAGGTGAGTTGTAACGAGAAGGATAACTTGGATGGTTGTATCCCATAGGTACACGAGCATACCGAGCTTCTTCAAGATTACGGGTGCGTGGAAGGCCGTGAGGATTGAGGCCGCTAGTAGGATGGGGGTGTGTGCGAGTGGTACTGTTCCGATCATAGAGTGAGTCGTGCGCCTCACGATAGTGAGCAGCATCGTGTGGGTAGGAGGGTCCCTCCCGAGGATGATGCAGATGGTCTCGCAATGGCACAGAAGCCTCGCGAGGGTGAAGCAGAGGCCCACGTAATGGCACAGAGGGCTCTCGATGATGAAGCATAGGCTCTCGCAACGGCACAGAAGGCTCTCGATCTCGAGGATAAAGCATAGGCTCTCGCAATGGCACAGAAGGTGCACGAGGATGAAGCAGAGGCTCTCGCAAAGGCACAGAAGGCTCACGAGGATGTCTGGGGAGCTCGTGCATGTGTAAAGGAGCCTCATGTGTGATGGGAGCATCGCGTTGAAGCAATGGAGAATGTGCATAGCGGTTGGCCACCTCAATATGAGGATCAGTGTGAAGTGGCTTGGGTTGCGGAAGGGGCCTCTCCCCAGCAGGATGCGAAGATGGACGCTCAATGGATTGAGCTTTAGGGGTTCCATTCTCGTCATTGCCAGGTGTTGAAGGGGAAGACATGGTTTGGAGCGTACCGTTCGAGGGTTGGGGTTGCTCAGAGCCCTCGTGTTGTGAAGCCACGCTGGGCGTGACTTCCAGTGGCGAAAGTGTGGTGACCATAGTAGCTGGCGGTTCAATTGGGGTGGTGTTTGCTGGCTGAGCTGCGGCATCAGGCTGAGGGTCTGCAAGCACGACAGCACCTTTTCCAGCATCTGCTGTTGCCTCTGGATCCTTTTGACCTGGAGCGTCCTCCTCTTCCGAATCGACATACATCATCTTGTGTGCGCGGCGCATGGCTGCCCAAGATGCCTTTGTTACGCGTTTTGGTTTTGGGAGTGCTGGAGCAAACAAGTCAACAATACGTAGATGGCAAAATGTATATACGTACCCTTGGATTTTGACTGTACGTTGGAAGGACCATCCCGGATGCGAGCTGCAGGTTGAACTGGCTGGGCAGCTGAATAAGATGGTTAGCGAGTAAAGACAAATGACGTATGTAGCACAAACCTTCATCGCCAGACGAGTGCTCGTCAACAGAAGACGACCCCACAGTTAATGGTGACAGCGGACCCCCTTTCAATACAGGGGCATCGGATGCTGATGGTTTTGCCTTGGAACGCACACCTTCCTTCGTCGGTTCAATGACAACCTCTGCAGATACACGCTTCTTGGACATCCGAGAAGAACTTCCTGACTTTAGTTTCCGTTTCTTCCCGCGTGAATCATCTTCATATTCAGTGTCCACCTCCGCTGTCACATCCCTTGAGCCCTCTGAGGTTGAAGTGAGTTCAATGACCTCCTGCGCAGCAGCTTTGGGTGCCATTGGTGCAGCTGGCCTAGCGACAACCCGGAAGGGACGAGCGGGAGGAGGGGTTTGGGGCTTAGAAATGGGCTTGGCGACAACCTTAAAGGGACGAGCAGGGGGGCGAGACATGACTGCCTCTCCATGCTCAGGATCATGAGCTCTTGATACATTCTTGCCCTTCTTGACTCTGGTCTGTGCGACACTTGTCCCCACACGTCCAGGGCCACCATAATCTGTGTGGCGATCAGCAAACATGCGACGAGCAGATGCGTGCTCCCAGGTGGATGGAGGAGCCTCTCCGATGATAACCGGCTCCGTTGATTCAATCAACGATGCTACGGAAATTGGTTAAAATTAGACTATTCAATAGAGACAAAACTTACTGTGCGTATTGGAAGACTTGACCACCCGCATGGTGCCAGCCTTGTAAGCATCAACAAGCGCTGCAACCTCTTTGAACGTCAATACACCTATCCCCTTGTTATTCTTCGATGTCGGATCATGGGATTCACCCGGCATGAGACACATGTGGGCGGGATACCCTTCTATGTTCAGGCCGCCAGAGGCTAAGGTGCTGGGCATCGTTTTCCAGGGGAAATTCTTGTCGGATGCAAACTTCCCACCAAGTTTAGCTATATGAGCATGTCAGGCTGAACTGAAGAACAATTCGAATAGCTACTTACTGACTTGTTTCGCGATTTCTTTCTTGAGCCACCGGAGAGATTCATCGCGACCCTCGACTTCGGTGGAAGGAATCGAGTCAGCATCCCGAGAAGAGGCTTCTTCGTCATCTTCAGGCAAGTCGTCGAAGGCATTTTCAACTACTGCCATTGAGGTTTTATTGCTGATTTGAAGATGAATCAGAAAGAGATAGTAAGACGCAGATTGAGACTTACTAGACATGAGCTTTGAGGTGACCAATGATAGTGTCATCATCAGCTCGGCATCGTGTACTCCAGAACTAGCAGACCAGAATGAGTGATCTCAGTATTGAATACCACTCTCAAGATACTTACCTCTGCAGCGCCTGGTGTAGTATGAACTTGACCAAGGGAGGCGTCTTGATTGACAATTTTACCACAGATGACCATTGCGGTCTCAAAACCGAATTTAGCAGCAGCGCTATCAGCCTATAACGAAGACGGTCAGGGCACAGCAAGCAGTGAGGCATCAAGGAAGTATACTTACAATACTAAACATCCTTCGGTAGTATTTTTGAAACTCTTGTGCGCGCTGAGAGACAGTTTGAGGGGAAGCGGATAGCATTTTCACTTCATCGTGGACGGAGAGAATGTCTTTGTATGTGTCTGGAAAGGCCTCTTTGAAGAGGTCGTAACATTTTGTCCGAATCGACATACCTAACATCCACGATGGAACTGTAAGTACGACATCAACAAATATGATCAGAACTTACCCGGAGAGCCTCCGTCTGCAGGAACCTTATGCCCAACCCGTGCAAGTTCTTGCTCTGTGTGATCCTTGAAGTAACTGCGAGCATATATGTTCCAGAAGTTAGTGCTGACTGTCGTCCGACCTCGACTTTTCAAGAACCAGTTGATGACTTGCTGCACTGGAATTGATGTCGACCCTGAGAGCTCAAGGAACGATTGCTCAATTTCGATGAAAGCAGCTTCGAGGATCGCATTGGTGTTGGCAGACTTCCGTCCGGGGACAAATGACTGGTCTGACGTTGAGGAAGGTGCGTCTTTGCTGCCCTGAGGATCAGAGAAAAGGTCGTTGACGTTTCCGGCATCGACGGAAGCACCACGTTCATGTGGGGAGGGATAACGAGGAGGGTCAGAAAGGCTGTAACTGCTGCCAACATCCTTCAGTGGTGTTGGTGGGATGACATTTGTAGTCATAGGTGCGATCTGACGAGAACTTCCTTCGGCACTCTGAGGCACTGGAGGCTCATGAGAGGGTGCATGCGAGGAGGAAGGCTGGTTAGTGAAACTCGGGCCGGCATCAGAAGACATAAAATGTCCCTGTGTCTCCATGAGCAGTGCCCGTGAACGATGCATCATCCATCTGTCCAAAGGAATTTGAGTGCTGCGGCAACCATCCGCTGGGTTGTGCCTCCATGGGATCGTAAAACATATCCTGTAGA